>OY744482.1:182097901-182305431 GCA_963556165.1 Tipula helvola
ATAACCTATTTTTAGAGGTAAGAATCATTTAAATCGGAGCACGATAACATGCATAAAATGCAGATTTTAGATTTGAATGCACTGTTTTATGTAAAAACCCTGGCAATTTTCTTTGAAAATTGAATTTTCTATGAAATGGGTCGAAGTAATCAAGCCATTCTTACCCCTTCTAGATCAACTATTACCTGGATTCATAACCTATTTTTAGAGGTAAGAATCATTTAAATCGGAGCACGATAACATGCATAAAATGCAGATTTTAGATTTGAATGCACTGTTTTATGTAAAAACCCTGGCAATTTTCTTTGAAAATTGAATTTTCTATGAAATGGGTCGAAGTAATCAAGCCATTCTTACCCCTTCTAGATCAACTATTACCTGGATTCATAACCTATTTTTAGAGGTAAGAATCATTTAAATCGGAGCACTATAACATGCATAAAATGCAGATTTTAGATTTGAATGCACTGTTTTATGTAAAAACCCTGGCAATTTTCTTTGAAAATTGAATTTTCTATGAAATGGGTCGAAGTAATCAAGCCATTCTTACCCCTTCTAGATCAACTATTACCTGGATTCATAACCTATTTTTAGAGGTAAGAATCATTTAAATCGGAGCACGATAACATGCATAAAATGCAGATTTTAGATTTGAATGCACTGTTTTATGTAAAAACCCTGGCAATTTTCTTTGAAAATTGAATTTTCTATGAAATGGGTCGAAGTAATCAAGCCATTCTTACCCCTTCTAGATCAACTATTACCTGGATTCATAACCTATTTTTAGAGGTAAGAATCATTTAAATCGGAGCACTATAACATGCATAAAATGCAGATTTTAGATTTGAATGCACTGTTTTATGTAAAAACCCTGGCAATTTTCTTTGAAAATTGAATTTTCTATGAAATGGGTCGAAGTAATCAAGCCATTCTTACGCCTTCTAGATCAACTATTACCTGGATTCATAACCTATTTTTAGAGGTAAGAATCATTTAAATCGGAGCACTATAACATGCATAAAATGCAGATTTTAGATTTGAATGCACTGTTTTATGTAAAAACCCTGGCAATTTTCTTTGAAAATTGAATTTTCTATGAAATGGGTCGAAGTAATCAAGCCATTCTTACCCCTTCTAGATCAACTATTACCTGGATTCATAACCTATTTTTAGAGGTAAGAATCATTTAAATCGGAGCACGATAACATGCATAAAATGCAGATTTTAGATTTGAATGCACTGTTTTATGTAAAAACCCTGGCAATTTTCTTTGAAAATTGAATTTTCTATGAAATGGGTCGAAGTAATCAAGCCATTCTTACCCCTTCTAGATCAACTATTACCTGGATTCATAACCTATTTTTAGAGGTAAGAATCATTTAAATCGGAGCACTATAACATGCATAAAATGCAGATTTTAGATTTGAATGCACTGTTTTATGTAAAAACCCTGGCAATTTTCTTTGAAAATTGAATTTTCTATGAAATGGGTCGAAGTAATCAAGCCATTCTTACCCCTTCTAGATCAACTATTACCTGGATTCATAACCTATTTTTAGAGGTAAGAATCATTTAAATCGGAGCACTATAACATGCATAAAATTCAGATTTTAGATTTGAAGGCACTGTTTTATGTAAAAACCCTGGCAATTTTCTTTGAAAATTGAATTTTCTATGAAATTGGTCGAAGTAATCAAGCCATTCTTACGCCTTCTAGATCAACTATTACCTGGATTCATAACCTATTTTTAGAGGTAAGAATCATTTAAATCGGAGCACTATAACATGCATAAAATTCAGATTTTAGATTTGAAGGCACTGTTTTATGTTAAAACCCTGGCAATTTTCTTTGAAAATTGAATTTTCTATGAAATTGGTCGTAGTAATCAAGCTATTCTAATGCCTTCTAGATTAGCTATTACCTGGATTCATAACCTATTTTTAGAGGTAAGAATCATTTAAATCGGAGCACGATAACATGCATAAAATGCAGATTTTAGATTTGAAGGCCAGGTTTTATGTAAAAACCCTGGCAATTTTCTTTGAAAATTGAATTTTCTATGAAATTGGTCGTAGTAATCAAGCTATTCTAATGCCTTCTAGATTAGCTATTACCTGGATTCATAACCTATTTTTAGAGGTAAGAATCATTTAAATCGGAGCACTATAAAATGCATAAAATGCAGATTTTAGATTTGAATGCACTGTTTTATGTAAAAACCCTGGCAATTTTCTTTGAAAATTGAATTTTCTATGAAATGGGTCGAAGTAATCAAGCCATTCTTACCCCTTCTAGATCAACTATTACCTGGATTCATAACCTATTTTTAGAGGTAAGAATCATTTAAATCGGAGCACTATAACATGCATAAAATGCAGATTTTAGATTTGAATGCACTGTTTTATGTAAAAACCCTGGCAATTTTCTTTGAAAATTGAATTTTCTATGAAATGGGTCGAAGTAATCAAGCCATTCTTACCCCTTCTAGATCAACTATTACCTGGATTCATAACCTATTTTTAGAGGTAAGCATCATTTAAATCGGAGCACGATAACATGCATAAAATGCAGATTTTAGATTTGAATGCACTGTTTTATGTAAAAACCCTGGCAATTTTCTTTGAAAATTGAATTTTCTATGAAATGGGTCGAAGTAATCAAGCCATTCTTACCCCTTCTAGATCAACTATTACCTGGATTCATAACCTATTTTTAGAGGTAAGAATCATTTAAATCGGAGCACGATAACATGCATAAAATGCAGATTTTAGATTTGAATGCACTGTTTTATGTAAAAACCCTGGCAATTTTCTTTGAAAATTGAATTTTCTATGAAATGGGTCGAAGTAATCAAGCCATTCTTACCCCTTCTAGATCAACTATTACCTGGATTCATAACCTATTTTTAGAGGTAAGCATCATTTAAATCGGAGCACGATAACATGCATAAAATGCAGATTTTAGATTTGAATGCACTGTTTTATGTAAAAACCCTGGCAATTTTCTTTGAAAATTGAATTTTCTATGAAATGGGTCGAAGTAATCAAGCCATTCTTACCCCTTCTAGATCAACTATTACCTGGATTCATAACCTATTTTTAGAGGTAAGAATCATTTAAATCGGAGCACGATAACATGCATAAAATGCAGATTTTAGATTTGAATGCACTGTTTTATGTAAAAACCCTGGCAATTTTCTTTGAAAATTGAATTTTCTATGAAATGGGTCGAAGTAATCAAGCCATTCTTACCCCTTCTAGATCAACTATTACCTGGATTCATAACCTATTTTTAGAGGTAAGAATCATTTAAATCGGAGCACTATAACATGCATAAAATGCAGATTTTAGATTTGAATGCACTGTTTTATGTAAAAACCCTGGCAATTTTCTTTGAAAATTGAATTTTCTATGAAATGGGTCGAAGTAATCAAGCCATTCTTACCCCTTCTAGATCAACTATTACCTGGATTCATAACCTATTTTTAGAGGTAAGAATCATTTAAATCGGAGCACTATAACATGCATAAAATTCAGATTTTAGATTTGAAGGCACTGTTTTATGTAAAAACCCTGGCAATTTTCTTTGAAAATTGAATTTTCTATGAAATTGGTCGAAGTAATCAAGCCATTCTTACGCCTTCTAGATCAACTATTACCTGGATTCATAACCTATTTTTAGAGGTAAGAATCATTTAAATCGGAGCACTATAACATGCATAAAATTCAGATTTTAGATTTGAAGGCACTGTTTTATGTTAAAACCCTGGCAATTTTCTTTGAAAATTGAATTTTCTATGAAATTGGTCGTAGTAATCAAGCTATTCTAATGCCTTCTAGATTAGCTATTACCTGGATTCATAACCTATTTTTAGAGGTAAGAATCATTTAAATCGGAGCACTATAAAATGCATAAAATGCAGATTTTAGATTTGAATGCACTGTTTTATGTAAAAACCCTGGCAATTTTCTTTGAAAATTGAATTTTCTATGAAATGGGTCGAAGTAATCAAGCCATTCTTACCCCTTCTAGATCAACTATTACCTGGATTCATAACCTATTTTTAGAGGTAAGCATCATTTAAATCGGAGCACGATAACATGCATAAAATGCAGATTTTAGATTTGAATGCACTGTTTTATGTAAAAACCCTGGCAATTTTCTTTGAAAATTGAATTTTCTATGAAATGGGTCGAAGTAATCAAGCCATTCTTACCCCTTCTAGATCAACTATTACCTGGATTCATAACCTATTTTTAGAGGTAAGAATCATTTAAATCGGAGCACGATAACATGCATAAAATGCAGATTTTAGATTTGAATGCACTGTTTTATGTAAAAACCCTGGCAATTTTCTTTGAAAATTGAATTTTCTATGAAATGGGTCGAAGTAATCAAGCCATTCTTACCCCTTCTAGATCAACTATTACCTGGATTCATAACCTATTTTTAGAGGTAAGAATCATTTAAATCGGAGCACTATAACATGCATAAAATGCAGATTTTAGATTTGAATGCACTGTTTTATGTAAAAACCCTGGCAATTTTCTTTGAAAATTGAATTTTCTATGAAATGGGTCGAAGTAATCAAGCCATTCTTACGCCTTCTAGATCAACTATTACCTGGATTCATAACCTATTTTTAGAGGTAAGAATCATTTAAATCGGAGCACTATAACATGCATAAAATGCAGATTTTAGATTTGAATGCACTGTTTTATGTAAAAACCCTGGCAATTTTCTTTGAAAATTGAATTTTCTATGAAATGGGTCGAAGTAATCAAGCCATTCTTACCCCTTCTAGATCAACTATTACCTGGATTCATAACCTATTTTTAGAGGTAAGAATCATTTAAATCGGAGCACGATAACATGCATAAAATGCAGATTTTAGATTTGAATGCACTGTTTTATGTAAAAACCCTGGCAATTTTCTTTGAAAATTGAATTTTCTATGAAATGGGTCGAAGTAATCAAGCCATTCTTACCCCTTCTAGATCAACTATTACCTGGATTCATAACCTATTTTTAGAGGTAAGAATCATTTAAATCGGAGCACTATAACATGCATAAAATGCAGATTTTAGATTTGAATGCACTGTTTTATGTAAAAACCCTGGCAATTTTCTTTGAAAATTGAATTTTCTATGAAATGGGTCGAAGTAATCAAGCCATTCTTACCCCTTCTAGATCAACTATTACCTGGATTCATAACCTATTTTTAGAGGTAAGAATCATTTAAATCGGAGCACTATAACATGCATAAAATTCAGATTTTAGATTTGAAGGCACTGTTTTATGTAAAAACCCTGGCAATTTTCTTTGAAAATTGAATTTTCTATGAAATTGGTCGAAGTAATCAAGCCATTCTTACGCCTTCTAGATCAACTATTACCTGGATTCATAACCTATTTTTAGAGGTAAGAATCATTTAAATCGGAGCACTATAACATGCATAAAATTCAGATTTTAGATTTGAAGGCACTGTTTTATGTTAAAACCCTGGCAATTTTCTTTGAAAATTGAATTTTCTATGAAATTGGTCGTAGTAATCAAGCTATTCTAATGCCTTCTAGATTAGCTATTACCTGGATTCATAACCTATTTTTAGAGGTAAGAATCATTTAAATCGGAGCACGATAACATGCATAAAATGCAGATTTTAGATTTGAAGGCCAGGTTTTATGTAAAAACCCTGGCAATTTTCTTTGAAAATTGAATTTTCTATGAAATTGGTCGTAGTAATCAAGCTATTCTAATGCCTTCTAGATTAGCTATTACCTGGATTCATAACCTATTTTTAGAGGTAAGAATCATTTAAATCGGAGCACTATAAAATGCATAAAATGCAGATTTTAGATTTGAATGCACTGTTTTATGTAAAAACCCTGGCAATTTTCTTTGAAAATTGAATTTTCTATGAAATGGGTCGAAGTAATCAAGCCATTCTTACCCCTTCTAGATCAACTATTACCTGGATTCATAACCTATTTTTAGAGGTAAGCATCATTTAAATCGGAGCACGATAACATGCATAAAATGCAGATTTTAGATTTGAATGCACTGTTTTATGTAAAAACCCTGGCAATTTTCTTTGAAAATTGAATTTTCTATGAAATGGGTCGAAGTAATCAAGCCATTCTTACCCCTTCTAGATCAACTATTACCTGGATTCATAACCTATTTTTAGAGGTAAGAATCATTTAAATCGGAGCACTATAACATGCATAAAATGCAGATTTTAGATTTGAATGCACTGTTTTATGTAAAAACCCTGGCAATTTTCTTTGAAAATTGAATTTTCTATGAAATGGGTCGAAGTAATCAAGCCATTCTTACCCCTTCTAGATCAACTATTACCTGGATTCATAACCTATTTTTAGAGGTAAGAATCATTTAAATCGGAGCACTATAACATGCATAAAATTCAGATTTTAGATTTGAAGGCACTGTTTTATGTAAAAACCCTGGCAATTTTCTTTGAAAATTGAATTTTCTATGAAATTGGTCGAAGTAATCAAGCCATTCTTACGCCTTCTAGATCAACTATTACCTGGATTCATAACCTATTTTTAGAGGTAAGAATCATTTAAATCGGAGCACTATAACATGCATAAAATTCAGATTTTAGATTTGAAGGCACTGTTTTATGTTAAAACCCTGGCAATTTTCTTTGAAAATTGAATTTTCTATGAAATTGGTCGTAGTAATCAAGCTATTCTAATGCCTTCTAGATTAGCTATTACCTGGATTCATAACCTATTTTTAGAGGTAAGAATCATTTAAATCGGAGCACGATAACATGCATAAAATGCAGATTTTAGATTTGAAGGCCAGGTTTTATGTAAAAACCCTGGCAATTTTCTTTGAAAATTGAATTTTCTATGAAATTGGTCGTAGTAATCAAGCTATTCTAATGCCTTCTAGATTAGCTATTACCTGGATTCATAACCTATTTTTAGAGGTAAGAATCATTTAAATCGGAGCACGATAACATGCATAAAATGCAGATTTTAGATTTGAAGGCCAGGTTTTATGTAAAAACCCTGGCAATTTTCTTTGAAAATTGAATTTTCTATGAAATGGGTCGAAGTAATCAAGCCATTCTTACCCCTTCTAGATCAACTATTACCTGGATTCATAACCTATTTTTAGAGGTAAGCATCATTTAAATCGGAGCACGATAACATGCATAAAATGCAGATTTTAGATTTGAATGCACTGTTTTATGTAAAAACCCTGGCAATTTTCTTTGAAAATTGAATTTTCTATGAAATGGGTCGAAGTAATCAAGCCATTCTTACCCCTTCTAGATCAACTATTACCTGGATTCATAACCTATTTTTAGAGGTAAGAATCATTTAAATCGGAGCACGATAACATGCATAAAATGCAGATTTTAGATTTGAATGCACTGTTTTATGTAAAAACCCTGGCAATTTTCTTTGAAAATTGAATTTTCTATGAAATGGGTCGAAGTAATCAAGCCATTCTTACCCCTTCTAGATCAACTATTACCTGGATTCATAACCTATTTTTAGAGGTAAGAATCATTTAAATCGGAGCACTATAACATGCATAAAATGCAGATTTTAGATTTGAATGCACTGTTTTATGTAAAAACCCTGGCAATTTTCTTTGAAAATTGAATTTTCTATGAAATGGGTCGAAGTAATCAAGCCATTCTTACGCCTTCTAGATCAACTATTACCTGGATTCATAACCTATTTTTAGAGGTAAGAATCATTTAAATCGGAGCACTATAACATGCATAAAATGCAGATTTTAGATTTGAATGCACTGTTTTATGTAAAAACCCTGGCAATTTTCTTTGAAAATTGAATTTTCTATGAAATGGGTCGAAGTAATCAAGCCATTCTTACCCCTTCTAGATCAACTATTACCTGGATTCATAACCTATTTTTAGAGGTAAGAATCATTTAAATCGGAGCACGATAACATGCATAAAATGCAGATTTTAGATTTGAATGCACTGTTTTATGTAAAAACCCTGGCAATTTTCTTTGAAAATTGAATTTTCTATGAAATGGGTCGAAGTAATCAAGCCATTCTTACCCCTTCTAGATCAACTATTACCTGGATTCATAACCTATTTTTAGAGGTAAGAATCATTTAAATCGGAGCACTATAACATGCATAAAATGCAGATTTTAGATTTGAATGCACTGTTTTATGTAAAAACCCTGGCAATTTTCTTTGAAAATTGAATTTTCTATGAAATGGGTCGAAGTAATCAAGCCATTCTTACCCCTTCTAGATCAACTATTACCTGGATTCATAACCTATTTTTAGAGGTAAGAATCATTTAAATCGGAGCACTATAACATGCATAAAATTCAGATTTTAGATTTGAAGGCACTGTTTTATGTAAAAACCCTGGCAATTTTCTTTGAAAATTGAATTTTCTATGAAATTTCGAAGTAATCAAGCCATTCTTACGCCTTCTAGATCAACTATTACCTGGATTCATAACCTATTTTTAGAGGTAAGAATCATTTAAATCGGAGCACTATAACATGCATAAAATGCAGATTTTAGATTTGAATGCACTGTTTTATGTAAAATCCCTGGCAATTTTCTTTGAAAATTGAATTTTCTATGAAATGGGTCGAAGTAATCAAGCCATTCTTACCCCTTCTAGATCAACTATTACCTGGATTCATAACCTATTTTTAGAGGTAAGAATCATTTAAATCGGAGCACGATAACATGCATAAAATGCAGATTTTAGATTTGAATGCACTGTTTTATGTAAAAACCCTGGCAATTTTCTTTGAAAATTGAATTTTCTATGAAATGGGTCGAAGTAATCAAGCCATTCTTACCCCTTCTAGATCAACTATTACCTGGATTCATAACCTATTTTTAGAGGTAAGAATCATTTAAATCGGAGCACTATAACATGCATAAAATGCAGATTTTAGATTTGAATGCACTGTTTTATGTAAAAACCCTGGCAATTTTCTTTGAAAATTGAATTTTCTATGAAATGGGTCGAAGTAATCAAGCCATTCTTACCCCTTCTAGATCAACTATTACCTGGATTCATAACCTATTTTTAGAGGTAAGAATCATTTAAATCAAATCTAAAATCTGAATTTTATGCATGTTATAGTGCTCCGATTTAAATGATTCTTACCTCTAAAAATAGGTTATGAATCCAAGTAATAGTTGATCTAGAAGGCGTAAGAATGGCTTGATTACTTCGACCAATTTCATAGAAAATTCAATTTTCAAAGAAAATTGCCAGGGTTTTTACATAAAACAGTGCGTTCAAATCTAAAATCTGAATTTTATGCATGTTATAGTGCTCCGATTTAAATGATGCTTACCTCTAAAAATAGGTTATGAATCCAGGTAATAGCTGATCTAGAAGGCATTAGAATAGCTTGATTACTACGACCAATTTCATAGAAAATTCAATTTTCAAAGAAAATTGCCAGGGTTTTTACATAAAACAGTGCCTTCAAATCTAAAATCTGCATTTTATGCATGTTATAGTGCTCCGATTTAAATGATTCTTACCTCTAAAAATAGGTTATGAATCCAGGTAATCATTAATCTAGAAGGCGTGAGAATAGCTTGATTACTACGACCAATTTCATAGAAAATTCAATTTTCAAAGAAAATTGCCAGGGTTTTTACATAAAACAGTGCCTTCAAATCTAAAATCTGAATTTTATGCATGTTATAGTGCTCCGATTTAAATGATTCTTACCTCTAAAAATAGGTTATGAATCCAGGTAGTAGATAACCTAGAAGGCGTTAGAATAGCTTGATTATTTCGACCAATTTCATAGAAAATTCAATTTTCAAAGAAAATTGCCAGGGTTTTTACATAAAACAGTGCCTTCAAATGTAAAATCTGCATTTTATGCATTTTATAGTGCTCCGATTTAAATGATTCTTACCTCTAAAAATAGGTTATGAATCCAGGTAATAGTTGATCTAGAAGGCGTAAGAATGGCTTGATTATTTCGACCCATTTCATAGAAAATTCAATTTTCAAAGAAAATTGCCAGGGTTTTTACATAAAACAGTGCCTTCAAATCTAAAATCTGCATTTTATGCATGTTATAGTGCTCCGATTTAAATGATTCTTACCTCTAAAAATAGGTTATGAATCCAGGTAATAGCTAATCTAGAAGGCATTAGAATAGCTTGATTACTACGACCAATTTCATAAAAAATTCAATTTTCAAAGAAAATTGCCAGGGTTTTTACATAAAACAGTGCCTTCAAATCTAAAATCTGCATTTTATGCATGTTATAGTGCTCCGATTTAAATGATTCTTACCTCTAAAAATAGGTTATGAATCCAGGTAATCATTAATCTAGAAGGCGTGAGAATAGCTTGATTACTACGACCAATTTCATAGAAAATTCAATTTTCAAAGAAAATTGCCAGGGTTTTTACATAAAACAGTGCCATCAAATCTAAAATCTGAATTTTATGCATGTTATAGTGCTCCGATTTAAATGATTCTTACCTCTAAAAATAGGTTATGAATCCAGGTAATAGTCGATCTAGAAGGCGTTATAATGGCTTGATTACTTCGACCAATTTCATAGAAAATTCAATTTTCAAAGAAAATTGCCAGGGTTTTTACATAAAACAGTGCGTTCAAATCTAAAATCTGAATTTTATGCATGTTATAGTGCTCCGATTTAAATGATGCTTACCTCTAAAAATAGGTTATGAATCCAGGTAATAGTTGATCTAGAAGGCGTAAGAATGGCTTGATTACTTCGACCAATTTCATAGAAAATTCAATTTTCAAAGAAAATTGCCAGGGTTTTTACATAAAACAGTGCCTTCAAATCTAAAATCTGAATTTTATGCATGTTATAGTGCTCCGATTTAAATGATTCTTACCTCTAAAAATAGGTTATGAATCCAAGTAATAGTTGATCTAGAAGGCGTAAGAATGGCTTGATTACTTCGACCAATTTCATAGAAAATTCAATTTTCAAAGAAAATTGCCAGGGTTTTTACATAAAACAGTGCGTTCAAATCTAAAATCTGAATTTTATGCATGTTATAGTGCTCCGATTTAAATGATGCTTACCTCTAAAATAGGTTATGAATCCAGGTAATAGCTAATCTAGAAGGCATTAGAATAGCTTGATTACTACGACCAATTTCATAGAAAATTCAATTTTCAAAGAAAATTGCCAGGGTTTTTACATAAAACAGTGCCTTCAAATCTAAAATCTGCATTTTATGCATGTTATAGTGCTCCGATTTAAATGATTCTTACCTCTAAAAATAGGTTATGAATCCAGGTAATCATTAATCTAGAAGGCGTGAGAATAGCTTAATTACTACGACCAATTTCATAGAAAATTCAATTTTCAAAGAAAATTGCCAGGGTTTTTACATAAAACAGTGCCTTCAAATCTAAAATCTGAATTTTATGCATGTTATAGTGCTCCGATTTAAATGATTCTTACCTCTAAAAATAGGTTATGAATCCAGGTAATAGTTGATCTAGAAGGCGTTATAATGGCTTGATTACTTCGACCAATTTCATAGAAAATTCAATTTTCAAAGAAAATTGCCAGGGTTTTTACATAAAACAGTGCGTTCAAATCTAAAATCTGAATTTTATGCATGTTATAGTGCTCCGATTTAAATGATGCTTACCTCTAAAAATAGGTTATGAATCCAGGTAATAGTTGATCTAGAAGGCGTAAGAATGGCTTGATTACTTCGACCAATTTCATAGAAAATTCAATTTTCAAAGAAAATTGCCAGGGTTTTTACATAAAACAGTGCCTTCAAATATAAAATCTGAATTTTATGCATGTTATAGTGCTCCGATTTAAATGATTCTTACCTCTAAAAATAGGTTATGAATCCAAGTAATAGTTGATCTAGAAGGCGTAAGAATGGCTTGATTACTTCGACCAATTTCATAGAAAATTCAATTTTCAAAGAAAATTGCCAGGGTTTTTACATAAAACAGTGCGTTCAAATCTAAAATCTGAATTTTATGCATGTTATAGTGCTCCGATTTAAATGATGCTTACCTCTAAAAATAGGTTATGAATCCAGGTAATAGCTAATCTAGAAGGCATTAGAATAGCTTGATTACTACGACCAATTTCATAGAAAATTCAATTTTCAAAGAAAATTGCCAGGGTTTTTACATAAAACAGTGCCTTCAAATCTAAAATCTGCATTTTATGCATGTTATAGTGCTCCGATTTAAATGATTCTTACCTCTAAAAATAGGTTATGAATCCAGGTAATCATTAATCTAGAAGGCGTGAGAATAGCTTGATTACTACGACCAATTTCATAGAAAATTCAATTTTCAACGAAAATTGCCAGGGTTTTTACATAAAACAGTGCCTTCAAATCTAAAATCTGAATTTTATGCATGTTATAGTGCTCCGATTTAAATGATGCTTACCTCTAAAAATAGGTTATGAATCCAGGTAATAGCTAATCTAGAAGGCATTAGAATAGCTTGATTACTACGACCAATTTCATAGAAAATTCAATTTTCAAAGAAAATTGCCAGGGTTTTTACATAAAACAGTGCCTTCAAATCTAAAATCTGCATTTTATGCATGTTATAGTGCTCCGATTTAAATGATTCTTACCTCTAAAAATAGGTTATGAATCCAGGTAATCATTAATCTAGAAGGCGTGAGAATAGCTTGATTACTACGACCAATTTCATATAAAATTCAATTTTCAAAGAAAATTGCCAGGGTTTTTACATAAAACAGTGCCTTCAAATCTAAAATCTGAATTTTATGCATGTTATAGTGCTCCGATTTAAATGATTCTTACCTCTAAAAATAGGTTATGAATCCAGGTAATAGTCGATCTAGAAGGCGTTATAATGGCTTGATTACTTCGACCAATTTCATAGAAAATTCAATTTTCAAAGAAAATTGCCAGGGTTTTTACATAAAACAGTGCGTTCAAATCTAAAATCTGAATTTTATGCATGTTATAGTGCTCCGATTTAAATGATGCTTACCTCTAAAAATAGGTTATGAATCCAGGTAATAGTTGATCTAGAAGGCGTAAGAATGGCTTGATTACTTCGACCAATTTCATAGAAAATTCAATTTTCAAAGAAAATTGCCAGGGTTTTTACATAAAACAGTGCCTTCAAATCTAAAATCTGAATTTTATGCATGTTATAGTGCTCCGATTTAAATGATGCTTACCTCTAAAAATAGGTTATGAATCCAGGTAATAGTTGATCTAGAAGGCGTAAGAATGGCTTGATTACTTCGACCAATTTCATAGAAAATTCAATTTTCAAAGAAAATTGCCAGGGTTTTTACATAAAACAGTGCGTTCAAATCTAAAATCTGAATTTTATGCATGTTATAGTGCTCCGATTTAAATGATGCTTACCTCTAAAAATAGGTTATGAATCCAGGTAATAGCTAATCTAGAAGGCATTAGAATAGCTTGATTACTACGACCAATTTCATAGAAAATTCAATTTTCAAAGAAAATTGCCAGGGTTTTTACATAAAACAGTGCCTTCAAATCTAAAATCTGAATTTTATGCATGTTATAGTGCTCCGATTTAAATGATTCTTACCTCTAAAAATAGGTTATGAATCCAGGTAATAGTTGATCTAGAAGGCGTAAGAATGGCTTGATTACTTCGACCAATTTCATAGAAAATTCAATTTTCAAAGAAAATTGCCAGGGTTTTTACATAAAACAGTGCCTTCAAATCTAAAATCTGAATTTTATGCATGTTATAGTGCTCCGATTTAAATGATTCTTACCTCTAAAAATAGGTTATGAATCCAGGTAATAGTCGATCTAGAAGGCGTTATAATAGCTTGATTACTTCGACCAATTTCATAGAAAATTCAATTTTCAAAGAAAATTGCCAGGGTTTTTACATAAAACAGTGCCTTCAAATCTAAAATCTGCATTTTATGCATGTTATAGTGCTCCGATTTAAATGATTCTTATCTCTAAAAATAGGTTATGAATCCAGGTAATAGCTAATCTAGAAGGCATTAGAATAGCTTGATTACTACGACCAATTTCATAGAAAATTCAATTTTCAAAGAAAATTGCCAGGGTTTTTACATAAAACAGTGCCTTCAAATCTAAAATCTGCATTTTATGCATGTTATCGTGCTCCGATTTAAATG
Source organism: Tipula helvola (assembly GCA_963556165.1). Taxonomy (NCBI): domain Eukaryota; kingdom Metazoa; phylum Arthropoda; class Insecta; order Diptera; family Tipulidae; genus Tipula; species Tipula helvola. Next base: position 182,112,072 of record OY744482.1, read on the forward strand.
ATTCTTACCTCTAAAAATAGGTTATGAATCCAGGTAATAGTTGATCTAGAAGGCGTAAGAATGGCTTGATTATTTCGACCCATTTCATAGAAAATTCAATTTTCAAAGAAAATTGCCAGGGTTTTTACATAAAACAGTGCCTTCAAATCTAAAATCTGCATTTTATGCATGTTATAGTGCTCCGATTTAAATGATTCTTACCTCTAAAAATAGGTTATGAATCCAGGTAATAGTTAACATAGAAGGCGTAAGAATGGCTTGATTATTTCGACCCATTTCATAGAAAATTCAATTTTCAAAGAAAATTGCCAGGGTTTTTACATAAAACAGTGCCTTCAAATCTAAAATCTGCATTTTATGCATTTTATAGTGCTCCGATTTAAATTATTCTTACCTCTAAAAATAGGTTATGAATCCAGGTAATAGCTAATCTAGAAGGCATTAGAATAGCTTGATTACTACGACCAATTTCATAGAAAATTCAATTTTCAAAGAAAATTGCCAGGGTTTTTACATAAAACAGTGCCTTCAAATCTAAAATCTGCATTTTATGCATGTTATCGTGCTCCGATTTAAATGATTCTTACCTCTAAAAATAGGTTATGAATCCAGGTAATAGTTGATCTAGAAGGCGTAAGAATGGCTTGATTATTTCGACCCATTTCATAGAAAATTCAATTTTCAAAGAAAATTGCCAGGGTTTTTACATAAAACAGTGCCTTCAAATCTAAAATCTGCATTTTATGCATGTTATAGTGCTCCGATTTAAATGATTCTTACCTCTAAAAATAGGTTATGAATCCAGGTAATAGTTAACATAGAAGGCGTAAGAATGGCTTGATTATTTCGACCCATTTCATAGAAAATTCAATTTTCAAAGAAAATTGCCAGGGTTTTTACATAAAACAGTGCCTTCAAATCTAAAATCTGCATTTTATGCATGTTATCGTGCTCCGATTTAAATGATTCTTACCTCTAAAAATAGGTTATGAATCCAGGTAATAGTCGATCTAGAAGGCGTTATAATGGCTTGATTACTACGACCAATTTCATAGAAAATTCAATTTTCAAAGAAAATTGCCAGGGTTTTTACATAAAACAGTGCGTTCAAATCTAAAATCTGAATTTTATGCATGTTATAGTGCTCCGATTTAAATGATTCTTACCTCTAAAAATAGGTTATGAATCCAGGTAATAGCTAATCTAGAAGGCATTAGAATAGCTTGATTACTACGACCAATTTCATAGAAAATTCAATTTTCAAAGAAAATTGCCAGGGTTTTTACATAAAACAGTGCCTTCAAATCTAAAATCTGCATTTTATGCATGTTATAGTGCTCCGATTTAAATGATTCTTACCTCTAAAAATAGGTTATGAATCCAGGTAATCATTGATCTGGAAGGCGTTAGAATAGCTTGATTATTACGACCAATTTTATAGAAAATTCAATTTTCAAAGAAAATTGCCAGGGTTTTTACATAAAGCAGTGCCTTCAAATCTAAAATCTGCATTTTATGCATGTTATAGTGGTCCGATTTAAATGATTCTTACCTCTAAAAATAGGTTATGAATCCAGGTAATAGCTAATCTAGAAGGCGTATGAATGGCTTGATTATTTCGACCCATTTCATAGAAAATTCAATTTTCAAAGAAAATTGCCAGGGTTTTTACATAAAACAGTGCCTTCAAATCTAAAATCTGATTTAAATGATTCTTACCTCTAAAAATAGGTTATGAATCCAGGTAATAGCTAATCTAGAAGGCATTAGAATAGCTTGATTACTACGACCAATTTCGTAGCAAAATTCAATTTTCACAGAAAATTGCCAGGGTTTTTACATAAAACAGTGCCTTCAAATCTAAAATCTGCATTTTATGCATGTTATAGTGCTCCGATTTAAATGATTCTTACCTCTAAAAATAGGTTATGAATCCAGGTAGTAGTTAACCTAGAAGGCATTAGAATAGCTTGATTATTTCGACCAATTTCATAGAAAATTCAATTTTCAAAGAAAATTGCCAGGGTTTTTACATAAAACAGTGCCTTCAAATCTAAAATCTGCATTTTATGCATGTTATAGTGCTCCGATTTAAATGATTCTTATCTCTAAAAATAGGTTATGAATCCAGGTAATAGTTAACCTAGAAGGCATTAGAATAGCTTGATTACTACGACCAATTTCATAAAAAATTCAATTTTCAAAGAAAATTGCCAGGGTTTTTACATAAAACAGTGCCTTCAAATCTAAAATCTGCATTTTATGCATTTTATAGTGCTCCGATTTAAATGATTCTTACCTCTAAAAATAGGTTATGAATCCAGGTAGTAGATAACCTAGAAGGCGTTAGAATAGCTTGATTATTTCGACCAATTTCATAGAAAATTCAATTTTCAAAGAAAATTGCCAGGGTTTTTACATAAAACAGTGCGTTCAAATCTAAAATCTGCATTTTATGCATGTTATAGTGCTCCGATTTAAATTATTCTTACCTCTAAAAATAGGTTATGAATCCAGGTAGTAGTTAACCTAGAAGGCGTTAGAATAGCTTAATTATTTCGACCAATTTCATAGAAAATTCAATTTTCAAAGAAAATTGCCAGGGTTTTTACATAAAACAGTGCCTTCAAATCTAAAATCTGCATTTTATGCATGTTATAGTGCTCCGATTTAAATGATTCTTACCTCTAAAAATAGGTTATGAATCCAGGTAGTAGTTAACCTAGAAGGCATTAGAATAGCTTGATTATTTCGACCAATTTCATAGAAAATTCAATTTTCAAAGAAAATTGCCAGGGTTTTTACATAAAACAGTGCCTTCAAATCTAAAATCTGCATTTTATGCATGTTATAGTGCTCCGATTTAAATGATTCTTACCTCTAAAAATAGGTTATGAATCCAGGTAATAGTTGATCTAGAAGGCGTTAGAATAGCTTGATTACTACGACCAATTTCATAGAAAATTCAATTTTCAAAGAAAATTGCCAGGGTTTTACATAAAACAGTGCCTTCAAATCTAAAATCTGCATTTTATGCATGTTATCGTGCTCCGATTTAAATGATTCTTACCTCTAAAAATAGGTTATGAATCCAGGTAATAGTTGATCTAGAAGGCGTAAGAATGGCTTGATTATTTCGACCCATTTCATAGAAAATTCAATTTTCAAAGAAAATTGCCAGGGTTTTTACATAAAACAGTGCCTTCAAATCTAAAATCTGCATTTTATGCATGTTATAGTGCTCCGATTTAAATGATTCTTACCTCTAAAAATAGGTTATGAATCCAGGTAATCATTGATCTGGAAGGCGTTAGAATAGCTTGATTATTACGACCAATTTTATAGAAAATTCAATTTTCAAAGAAAATTGCCAGGGTTTTTACATAAAGCAGTGCCTTCAAATCTAAAATCTGCATTTTATGCATGTTATAGTGCTCCGATTTAAATGATTCTTACCTCTAAAAATAGGTTATGAATCCAGGTAATAGCTAATCTAGAAGGCGTAAGAATGGCTTGATTATTTCGACCCATTTCATAGAAAATTCAATTTTCAAAGAAAATTGCCAGGGTTTTTACATAAAACAGTGCCTTCAAATCTAAAATCTGCATTTTATGCATGTTATAGTGCTCCGATTTAAATGATTCTTACCTCTAAAAATAGGTTATGAATCCAGGTAGTAGTTAACCTAGAAGGCGTTAGAATAGCTTGATTATTTCGACCAATTTCATAGAAAATTCAATTTTCAAAGAAAATTGCCAGGGTTTTTACATAAAACAGTGCCTTCAAATCTAAAATCTGCATTTTATGCATGTTATAGTGCTCCGATTTAAATGATTCTTACCTCTAAAAATAGGTTATGAATCCAGGTAATCATTGATCTGGAAGGCGTTAGAATAGCTTGATTATTACGACCAATTTTATGGAAAATTCAATTTTCAAAGAAAATTGCCAGGGTTTTTACATAAAGCAGTGCCTTCAAATCTAAAATCTGCATTTTATGCATGTTATAGTGCTCCGATTTAAATGATTCTTACCTCTAAAAATAGGTTATGAATCCAGGTAATAGCTAATCTAGAAGGCGTAAGAATGGCTTGATTATTTCGACCCATTTCATAGAAAATTCAATTTTCAAAGAAAATTGCCAGGGTTTTTACATAAAACAGTGCCTTCAAATCTAAAATCTGCATTTTATGCATGTTATAGTGCTCCGATTTAAATGATTCTTACCTCTAAAAATAGGTTATGAATCCAGGTAATCATTAATCTAGAAGGCGTGAGAATAGCTTGATTACTACGACCAATTTCATAGAAAATTCAATTTTCAAAGAAAATTGCCAGGGTTTTTACATAAAACAGTGCCTTCAAATCTAAAATCTGCATTTTATGCATGTTATAGTGCTCCGATTTAAATGATTCTTACCTCTAAAAATAGGTTATGAATTCAGGTAATCGTTGATCTAGAAGGCGTTAGAATAGCTTGATTACTACGACCAATTTCATAGAAAATTCAATTTTCAAAGAAAATTGCCAGCGTTTTTACATAAAACAGTGCGTTCAAATCTAAAATCTGCATTTTATGCATGTTATCGTGCTCCGATTTAAATGATTCTTACCTCTAAAAATAGGTTATGAATCCAGGTAATAGTTGATCTAGAAGGCGTTAGAATAGCTTGATTACTACGACCAATTTCATAGAAAATTCAATTTTCAAAGAAAATTGCCAGGGTTTTACATAAAACAGTGCCTTCAAATCTAAAATCTGCATTTTATGCATGTTATCGTGCTCCGATTTAAATGATTCTTACCTCTAAAAATAGGTTATGAATCCAGGTAATAGTTGATCTAGAAGGCGTAAGAATGGCTTGATTATTTCGACCCATTTCATAGAAAATTCAATTTTCAAAGAAAATTGCCAGGGTTTTTACATAAAACAGAGCCTTCAAATCTAAAATCTGCATTTTATGCATGTTATAGTGCTCCGATTTAAATGATTCTTACCTCTAAAAATAGGTTATGAATCCAGGTAATCGTTGATATAGAAGGCGTAAGAATAGCTTGATTACTACGACCAATTTCATAGAAAATTCAATTTTCAAAGAAAATTGCCAGGGTTTTTACATAAAACAGTGCCTTCAAATGTAAAATCTGCATTTTATGCATGTTATAGTGATCCGATTTAAATGATTCTTACCTCTTAAAATAGGTTATGAATCCAGGTAATCGTTGATCTAGAAGGCGTTAGAATAGCTTGATTACTTCGACCAATTTCATAGAAAATTCAATTTTCAAAGAAAATTGCCAGGGTTTTTGCATAAAACGCACGCCTTCAAATCTAAAATCTGCATTTTATGCATGTTATCATAGGGCCATGACCCTCTCTTCCAAATTTAATAAATTACCTTTTATGATAAATAATACTTTGCTGTTTTTCCATGTTCGCATATATTTATGTGTTGTGTTCTAAAAAAACTATTAGGTAGAATTAGAAAATTTTGAAATAAAAAGGAAAATTGAAAATGTGTCACAAAGTTTGAAAAACATTATTACAGATTCATCTGATTTTCAGTACAAATTATATTCAGAGTTATGTCAATTAAAAGAATCTACAAAACATTCATCAAATATGTTTTCCAGTTTAGAGGATGTTTTATTTAACTTGAATGAAGATATTTATCCGCGGATGAACAAGCTAGTTAGTATGCATGTGTCATTGCCTATAAGCATCGCATCTGCAGAAAGAAATTTTTCAACTCTTAAAAGATTAAAAACATATTTGCGGAATTCAATTAGTGCAGACCGATTGGTAGGTTTAGCTTTAATTAATATACATAGAGAGTTGGAAGTAAATATTGACAATGTGATTAAAAAATTCGGCCAAGGAGCGAGAAGATTAGATTTTATTATAGGATAAGTTTAAACAATTTATAACTGCTATATTTAAACATGAGACTGAATATCTTTTTTAATTTAAATTTTATTATTATTAAACTGTGATGTCAAAATGTCGAAGAAAATTATTTTAGCGATATTTAAAGGATTTGATTATAAAATACAATGTTATTTGTCGGTCGGGGACAAAGTATCGTATTCTACTCGCATATAATGGCTGTTAATCACTCAGATGATTTACGACACTCGCCTATCGGCTCGTGTCGGTAAACTTCATCTTCATGAATAACAGCTATCATTAATGCTAATTGAATAATATACTATTTCTTACTAAACCTTCAATATTAAATACATTTGCTTTTCCGACTATTGATTTCTACCACAAATTTAAAAAATGGCCCCCCTAACAGAAAAGGCTGGATCCGCGCTTGCGCATGGTAGAAGACTAGGATTGCCAACGTGGAAATATTGCAAAGAGTTAAAGCAGGAATTTGGCTTAATTCCATGAACGAAATCATGAAATTCCAATAAATCAACGTTAGCAATATAAGAGCCTTTGGATCGTAAAATTTCTACAAACGACCACCTCTAGGAGAAGACCCTCTTTCTGTACGATACATTTGATCATGAAACCGTTTTTATTTAAAGTAAACCCTTTTCTCTAAAAAAACCACCTCCCAAACCCAACCGCGACCATGATTTAATAGTACATTGAGAAACAATCACACTCTTCGAAACGACCACTTTTCAATATATATTAATTTTTTTTCTAACATCAGAATTATATTAGACCTGGACAATGCAGCCAGCCGTTCAACCGACTTACAGCTCAAAGCTATCAAATTATTATTTCTGCCTGCAAATACTACGAGTGTAAGTCAACCACTTTAATCGCAATGATGGATACTGTCGACAATGTTGACGAATAAATAAAAAAAATTACTTTGGCTAACGTCATTGAATATGTAAAGGAAGCGTGGAATAATGTCTCTCCGATAATCATTGAAAAGTGTTTTTCGAAATGTGGATTGATACTGCCAAGTTCTAACACTGACATAATTATTTCTGAAAATGTGGATATTCAAAGTAACATAATATATTTAGCAAACCTTGTCAATTTCAAACTCGACTTCGATACCAATATTGACTTTGATGATGTATCTCCACCTTGCGACTATGACGAATGGGAAACCGAGTTGTTGAATTCAAACGTGACCAATTTTACTAAAGACGTAAAGACGGGGGAAACCAGGAATCCGATGATGAGAAGCTTCAACCAATATTACTACATAAAAGCTTGGAAGTAGTAGCTGGTTTAAAACAATTGTCGTTGAATTTAGGAAATATTGAGTTAATGACTTATTTTTATGAATGCGAGCGATTACTGGGAAACGAAATCATTAAGCACAAAGGCCAGATCATCGACATAAACAACGTGAAATTGATTATTTTACGCCAAAATAATACAAAAATATATTAATAATTTTTTAATTAAATTAAATTTAACTAAGTATGAATTGAAATTTGTTCCTGAAATTATAATTTTTTTATACATAATTTATTTTTGTGATAAATGTATCGTATGCTTGAAATAAAATAAATACATACATATTTGTTATATTACTGAATTTTTTGTATTTTTTCCCTAATAGGTTCACCTATCAAAACGACCATTTTTCCTCTGGTACGCAAGGTGGTCGTTTTACAGAAGTTTTACTGTATAAATTTTTTTAAAGTTAAATTGCAACATCTGCACAAATATTCCACTGAACTGAATTTTCTAAGAACCCTCCTATTTGGTGAGCACTTAAATTAGCTGTACAAATTGCAATAATGGAACCCTTGGGAAGTGTACCATCTTTTTATCAAATACAATATCGTGTGTTTAGCTTCTTTATGTCTAACAATAATTGTTCACCAATTCTTTTCAATCCAAAAGTTTTTACGTTTGATTCCGTACAGAGTGCCAGCATTATGTTATTAACCCGTAAAGAGCATTGTGCGGTCCATGGGACCGCTCTATTTTTCAAAAAATCAAATTATCCCCACTCCGTTTAATTTTTTTCTGAAATTTTTAGTATCTTTCTAATCAAAATTTTTAGCATTGTGCTAATTAAATAAAAAATTAATTAATATAAAATTGCGGTTCACTGGAACGCACCACTCTTTTCATGCAACTCTTTCCACGACGCACTTTACGGGTTAATTTTTGATCTATTATGAACATTCAAATAATCAATCATAAAATAAATGGCAATCACTTTCAATGGATTTTTTTTGAAGTTTTTATTTTAGGGCAAATGACAACTCGAAGTAGAATGATTAATTCAAAATTGTTTGGGCACACTAGAAATTATTCAAATTAAACATTTAAAGAAATGGTCATTAAAGAAAACCATTTAAGAATCCCATTTCTATCGTACATACTAAATTTCATAAAAATCAGATAAGAAATCGTTCCTAATTGGCCATATTCATTAAAACCTAATCTAAAAATCATCTTTAGAATCCCATTTCCATTGTGCATGCTAAATTTTATCAAAATCGGATAAGAAATGGCAAAGTTCCTTCCTAATTTACCATATTCCAGAACTTTATCTAAAAATTATTTTAGAATCCCATTTCTATCGTGCATGCTGAATTTCATCAAAATCGGTTAAGATACATAGAAATAAAGTTTTGATCGATACGTGTCCCCTTCATTTTTCGCACTTAAACTTATCTATTTCCCCTTTCATGTAACCATTTCCCCTTAAGTAAAACGAAAAATTTCAAACCGCTACGTAGCTTAAGAATTTTCACTTCACAGAGTAGGCGAATTACGATACAAATTCAAGACACACTATTACTAAAGATACATGTTAAACCCAAAAGTGATTGACTGAGAAGGCGGGTTTTGAGTTGCATTCGTTCGTTCGTTCTTTCGTTCTGAATTTTATTTTAATCAATCATATTCCTTGAAAATGACGTTATTTTTCGTTCGTGTTCCTTTGATTGGATTAAAAAAAATTTCAGAACGAAAGAACGAATGAACGACTGCAACTCAAAACCCGCTTTAAGGTGGGTTTTGAGTTGCATTCGTTCGTTCGTTCTTTCGTTCTGAATTTTTTTCTAATCAATCGTATTCCTTGAAAATTACGTAATTCTCCGTTCGTGTTACTTTGATTGGATTAAAAAAAATTTCAGAACGAAAGAACGAATGAACGACTGCAACTCAAAACCCGCCTTTAAGGTGGGTTTTGAGTTGCATTCGTTCGTTCGTTCTTTCGTTCTGAATTTTTTTCTAATCAATCGTATTCCTTGAAAATTACGTAATTCTCCGTTCGTGTTACTTTGATTGGATTAAAAAAAATTTCAGAACGAAGGAACGAATGAACGGCTGCAACTCAAAACCCGCCTTTATGACTGAAGATTGACTGAAACTTTTGGTTGGTGGTTGTTACATAGAATTTTTTTATTTGATCTGAATTGACATTTTAAATGTCACTTTGTTCTAATATTATTGAAATAATTTAATAATCACTTCGAAAATGTATAAAACCTTTTGCCTCTTAACAGTATGAAAAAATCTGTCAGTTCAACTAAATTAAAATTTACAAGTTTAACTCATTATACAAACTGACTCAACCAACCAAATCTAAGTTGACCGAACTCAGACTACTTTCAGATAACTTTCAGCCAAGTTGCCGCGACGTTTACATGTTGAATTTAACTCAGACGTTTTCAGTCAGATCACCTTCAGTTTAAAGTGATTTTATTATACATTACATATAGTGTTTTACTTGTTTTCAGTATTAAAATTGTTTAAGAAAGCAGTTAATAATGTACTAAATGCTTTCACTTTGATTTGCGTTACATTTTTTATTTCAAAAATTTCAAATAGATACATACGTTGCTAAAGAAGTTTCACTTCAAAAATTAAGTATTAGTGTTAATTCGATTATTTTCACGTCTCATAATTACCTAGAAAATTAATTGTTATTAATACTCATATCAGAATTATTTTTTCGAATATTTTCTGCCATAAAATTTAAAATTAAAAAAAGCTCTCCCATAAAAATGCCATACTATTAAAATAATTAGTGTGTGCGAGAAACATTTTTCATCGGTACACAGTATTTATGTACATGTGTTAGTTAGACTGCAATAAAATGTCCTCGATTTGATACTTTTTGTCGATTATTAGCTGCATTTCTTGACGCATAGTGATCCAGATCAGATCAAAATTTATATGTGAAGCAACAACAACACATGATCCAACATTCATTTTGGATCACAAATGGTGATCTAAAAATTAGTTCAGCTATTGAAATGTAGTTGAGCAGCATTTAGTAAAGCGACAAAGAATAACATGAATACAGTACGAGTATGAAGAGGAAGATTCAAAACAAAATCTTGATTGGCATCGTTGGATGTCTCGTTCACACAACCACCGATTTTATATTTTAATCTCATTTTATTTTTACTGACAAACTTTTATTCGTAATGGAATTGGCCTATAAGACGCGATTTTCATGAACGAACTAGATGTATTTACAACAGTCGTATTGTGAAATTATCGTCAAGTGAACCACATTTTACATGACATAAACAACTTAATCGACGAGTCAAGATAACATTAAATTTTTTAATAATATCCCGTTGTTTGCAAAATGTAAATCGTAAAGTGAATTTTAAATTGTAAAGTAAGTTAGATTTTGTTAGAATCGATTCATCGTAAAGCGATTTAATCGTATTGCGAGCCCATCGTAAAGCGGAGGTTTACTGTATTTAAAATGGAAAAACGGATACAAATTATAAATTTTAGAGTACACAAGTAAAGCTACAATTATACTTCCTTTTAATACAATTTAATCAATAACGAAAAATTGTATAAATACGTAAAATCATATCCTTACTAACCCTAAACTTTATTTTATTTTAATATTTAGTCTAAACAACAATAAATGTATTATTGTACAATATTTTCAACGTTGCTATATAATTAAGATTTGAAAAAATCTCATTAAAGATTTGTTTTTCTTTTTTTTTTGTTTCAGGATATAAACATAATACTAATTAATAATTAAAGCATAAAATATATTACAAGCAAAAAGAACATACATTAACTGAAACACAAATGTACATGAACACACCATAAATAAAAATAAAAATCTTAAAGGAAAAATAATGATCGATGGATTTCATAGATTTTGATAATCCAAATTTAACTAATCAATCAAATATAATTGATTATAATGATGATACGAATTTATCAATAATATTTTCGTTGTACGGCATTGTTATATTTTTCGGAGTGCTGGGAAATGCATCGCTATTTATCACAATATATTTTCAACCGTCGGGACGCCTGCGAAATCCCCTGCTTGTTGCATTATGTATGGCTGATTTACTTGTGTCCGGAATATCAGCACCGTTAACACTATTTAAGCTATCGTTAAGTCATAATCCATTGGTTATAAGCGAACTAGGATGTAAAATAATTTATTTAATTCAGGTAAAGTATTTTTATATTAATTTTTTATTACAATTATTGTAATTGTTTTTTAATTGTTTGTTCTATTAAATTTGTTTTTTTTACCCCTTTTGTGTATAAAGTCAATTCCTGTAGCAGCAAGTACATTTAGTCTTCTAATGTTATCGTTTGATCGATACGCAACAGTAAAACATCCACGTTTAGCACAGTTAAGACAACGTCGTATTCTACCAATAATGTTAGCATCTGGTGCATGGATAAGTGCAAGCCTCCTTCATATCCCTATGCTTGTTATATACAAGACTGTATATTTTGAATTGAATACAAAACGAACAACATGTAAATTAATTTATGAATCAAAACAATTACATTTAATTGCAACATTTTGTTATACAATATTTATATTTATTTTACCTGCCCTTGGTGTTATTTTAAATTATATAAGTGTTAAAAAGAAATTGTGTGCATTATCGCTGACAGCGAGAGCGGCCCATGGTGAATTACCTTTGCCGATGCCAATATTAAGGCGGCCAACGCATATGATAATCGTGACGGGCATGACGAATGGTGCACGAGGAGTGGTCGGGAATAGTTCAGATGATGATGGTCTTAATTCAAATTTAATGCTTGAAATGAAACAAAGGACCCGGACACCGAGGCTAGTATAAATGAACCTAAATGTTTGTTTTTTTTTTTTGTTTATTTATAAAATGCATTTTGGCCTTTAAATTATATTCTATATATGTATGCATGTGAATATTTAAAATATTAAAGTTTTGAAAACTTATAAAATTTTATAAGTCTAAAGATTTTGCAACTCTGACAATACTGTAAAAAAAACTTTGTTTTCTGGATTCATTTAACACGAGCGCAATGTTCCTCAAAGAGATGATAGTGCCTTTCGAGTGATTTGAATGAAAGTGAGGTACTGAGGCATTTAGAAGTACAGAAACAAATTCACTGAGGTAGGGGATAGGAACATAAATCTGACGTGAAAAATTAATTTAACAAGTTTCGTAAATATTTTAGTAGATATAACTTCATGTTGTCTCTGACAACATATTATAGACAATAAAATTCACTTCGATAGTTAATTATCCTCAAAACGCAAAAACAAATGAAATTATCAAAATTTATCTTCACATTTATCGTCTGGGAAAAATGTGTATAGATAAAATAGAGACATCTGTATTCTAATACGAAAACTCTCATTTCCCTAGCTACACTGCGTACCGCAAAGTGAAATTCAGCAGTGTGAATTTTCATTTTTGTTTTCATTTGTTTTATTTTTGCTTGTGTCAATTTTATATGAAAAGTTTCATTTCACTTCAGCAGCGTACCGCCCTTTATTGTAGGGTTGGTGCCTAATGGTATAACATATATATACATAGATATAATATAAACGGCATTGTTGAGATGCCGGTAATGCGATTACATCTTTTAATGGGTTTTCTAAATGTTACCTAATCATTAGCCTTATTTTGTCTTTAAGTTTATATTAGACAATTGTTTGGAATGCTTGAACTAGGATATAATATACAGATGCACAGATGCAGTTTTGATTGAATGTCAATTGCTTTTAAGCTCAGCAATTTCTTTTAGGAAATGTATTTGAATTAGCTGTAATCAATTATTGTTTCTCTCACAGCGACTTTAACAAAGCCAAATTTCTAAACGCAAATGTAAAAATTATAAAAACTATATTCTCTGTTTGTCGGCTTCCTTAGTGAGACTTCTCATTTAACATTTCCCCATAGATTCTCGGTTCTTTTTGCCGTTCTAAATATGCCGTTCACACTTTTAGATTATATTTGGGGTCATTGTCATGCTGACAATGCACCGTAGCGAAAGACCGTATAAAAATCTATATAGACCGAATCTATATAATCATGTATTTAGGAACATCCATAGTTCCATCGATTTTAACGATAGGCGAACTCACCGTGGAGTGAGGCATCTCCAAACCATTACTGATGCACTGCTATGATTCATTGTTATTTTTTTTTTTGGCATACCAAGGCTAAGCTCCTGGTTTGGGGTTCGTCTTACGTAAGGTCCCCCATCACTTCCTACCACGTTCAATTTACTCTTATCCCTCCAAATTACTAAACTATTGTTCAAAATGACCTAGGTGTTGATAAATGCTCTTTAATAAAAGTAATACTTTTGGCTACGATCCGGTGGCTTGGTTTAATAATTTTAGTTTTTTACTTTGCTTCATATTTTTACTTTTGTTGTTTTTTCGTTAATTTTTATTCTTCAAATTTCAAAACTCGACTGACTCAAAAAACTAAATCATTCTTCCTCAATTTTCCAAAAATGAATCTCCCCTCCCCCTCCCCCCCTCCTCTATTATCCCGTAATCACACCTACTAAGCTTATTCCTTATTCAAAATACATCCATATTTATTTAATTACATTAGTTGATCTATAATAATACATAGATATACTGATGTACGTACTTTTGCAACATTCTTGTTCAACAAACCGATCGCGCAAGGTTTGCGATTCCTGTTCGTAACTGTTTTTATGACATAAGCCTTAGAGTTCTAAGCGTTGCTTTGTACTATCTTGGTCTATGTAGCCGGATATGTCACTATAGTGCTTTATCTCCAGTAATATTTATATACGTAATTGTATAATAAAATTGCTGTGTGCAATAAAACTGTTAACATAAAATTGATAACCGTTTTCTGTGTGACCTTATAGCAGTTGTATTAATCTGGCATATCATCAATTGGTCATTTATATATCAATACTTCTCACAACGTAATTTGATTTATTTATCGAACATTTAAGTTACAAATAAGTTAGTGCTTTATCTTTTTTTTTATAATGACGTCTAACAGCTATTCGAAGGCATTTGCCGCTACTTTTATGGATATTGTAAGCTGTAATTTTTGTAGCAATCAATACCATTACGATTGTAGTGGAATAGATCGTGTGGCCATCACCTCAATTCAAAAATTCGTGAACATTGCATATTACTGTAACAGCTGTAAGCAGTGGTTCGCGGATAACAAGTTAACAAAAATGTTGAAAAAAATTGATGCTGTTGCGGATAGAGCAACGGAAGTTGTTGATTTTAAAAAATTAGAATTGGAAATGGCCGAGAACAAAAAGTTAATTGGTGGATTACTGGAGAAAGCAACCGGTGTATCGGAATTGTATGATCGGTCACCCTATATGAATGATGTAAACCGTACTACTAACTCTTCTGGATTGATGTTACACTAGTCAGGACATTACCGGGACGGGGCAGCCTGTAAATACATTAATTCCAGCTGTTGTGCAGGAAAAGATGTATCTGTACGTTAGTAGGTCCATCCCTCGGTTAAACAGGAAGCAATAAAAGCTTACATTTGCTCCAAACTACCGGACTGTACAGCTGCCCAAGTGGATTGTAAATCATTGCTGGCAATGGATCGTGTTGCGGATAGCTCTCTGACGTTTGTTTCTTTTAAAATTGGTTTGAAGCAGGAGCATATAATAAATTAAATAATTCAGACATGTGGCCTCCAGGTATTCTAATTCGACCTTTTATGAATCAGCCACGTAGATCAAAAAACGAGATGGGTATCCGGTTAGATCAGTACCACCGTTAAATTCTTCTACCTTATTGTCATCACATCCAGTTAATTCATCCCCTCGTAGATCAGCTCTAAATATTTATTATCATAACGCGAGCGGTATACGCTCTAAATCGAGGAATCTATATTTAACTTTACTTGAGGAAGAATATTATGATGTTGTTTGTATATCGGAGAGGAGACATGGCTGACATCTAATTTTAAGACTGAAGAATATTTTCCGACATCATACATTGTCCATCGCCGAGACAGGCATCTTCTTGAGGACACATTTGCGATAGGTGGTGGTGTGCTAATTGCTGTTTCGGAGAAATTTGTATCTGTACCTTTATCATTGACTGATTGCGATTTGGACATAATCGCAGTACGAATCAAGTATCACACGTTTTCACTAATTGTTTGTGTCACCATTGTACCAATTGTTAATTGGCTTCGAGTGGATGATTTTTTAACTCCGTTGAACTTGAATGCGAATTATGATAACTTCATGACCGGATTATTTTCGATGGTTCTCAAACAATGTGTAGAAGTTAAGAACAATTGTGGGAATGTTCTGGACCTGGTATTTTTATCTTTGGATCAAGTAGTTACTGTCGATGTGACGATTTAGCAGGATCGTCCAGCATTTACCATTTTCCTTTAAAAGTATCACTGCCTTTTATGGTATGTGAAAGTGTCAAGGATGAGTTAATTGTTGAAAATTTTAATTTTAAAATTGGGGACTATGATTCCTTTAATGCTTTTCTTGACAAATATAATTGGAGTGCATTTGAAGGTAACGATCATTTAGATGAAGTGTTGGATGAATTTTATAATGTTTTAAATGTAGAAATGGATAAATTTATTCCTAAATTTAAATCCCCGCATAAGAAAAAGGAACCGTGGCATAATAAACAGCTTATTAATCTGAAAAACCGTAAAGACAAGGCTCATAAGAGATTTAAACTTTTCCCTACTTCTGATAGGTACGCTGTTTTTGAATCTTTGAGAAATGAATACCAAATATCGAATAAATTTCTTTACAACAATTACATTTTGGAGATTGAATCGAACATAAAAGGTAGACCTGACAGCTTCTGGAAATTCATTGATTCTAAAAGAAAAACAAGTGGATATCCGTCTACTATGTTTTTGGATGTTCGTGTGGGTCATATTTTGAATGAGAATTGTAACTTGTTCGCCGACTTTTTTGAGAGTGTTTATGTAAAGAAACCGGTAACGACAGTTGCGACATCGAGCTATTGTCCTGTGGCTGGAAATATATTTTCCTGGCAATTAGATGTTGATACTATTTTGAATGAACTACTATCGCTCGATACTAATCAAAGTGCAGGTTTCGATTCCATTCCTCTCTTGGTTCTTAGGTAGACAGCCCATGCTGTCGCCTTTCCCATCACCGTCCTATTTAGCAAAAGTCTTCAGCAAGGATACTTTCCGAACCTCTGGAAATGCTCGTTAATTAAACCAGTATTTAAGTCGGGTTCCAGAAGTGATATTAAAAATTACCAAGCCATTAGTATTTTATCCGTTTTACCGAAACTTTTTGAAAAATTAATCAAGGATTTTATTTTTTTTTTATACTCGTAAGTTTATTTCATCTAAGCAATATGGATTCCTTCCTGGCAGATCAACTGTTACTAATTTATTTTTACTGACCAATTTTATGTCAACTGCTGTCGAATTGGGGAAGGATGTACAGGTTGTTTATTCAGATTTTAGCAAGGCCTTTGACAAACTTGATCACAAACTACTGTTGGATAAATTAGAGTCTTTGGATTGTAATAGTCTACTATTAGGTGGATTAAGTCGTACTTAGATTGTAGAACTCAAATCATTAAGATTGGGAATTGCACGTCTAGATGATTTATGTAACATCAGGGGTTCCCCAGGGAAGCCATTTGGGTCCCCTTTTATTCGTTTTATTTATTAATGACGCGATTGACTGTATTAAGTATTCTGAAATTCTCATATATGCTGCGATAGTAAAATTTTTAAAACTATTTCGAATATTCAGGATGTATTGGATTTACAATCTGATTTATCGGATTTTACAAATTGGTGTACTTGTCATAATTTATTATTGAATACTAAGAAGTGTAAAACAATGCGATTTTTCCGTTGAAGGAATGATTTGAATTTTAACTACGAATTGCTTCATAATGACCATAGAATTGAGAAAGTGGACACTTTCAAGGATTGGGGTATCACTTTGCTGCTAATTTATCATTCCACATTCATATACAGGGCATTGTTTCTAAGGCGTTTTCCATGTTAGGGTTTGTTAAACGATTCTCTAAAGACTTCTGGGATCCTTATGCGATTAGAATCTTGTATATTTCGTTAGTGCGTTCGCAATTGGAGTATGGTATTGGAGTATTTTATCAAGAATCTTCGGATCTTATTGAAAGGGTTCAAAAACAGTTTTTAAAATATGCCTTGCGTAGATTACAAAGGAACAATAATCTTTCCAATTATATTCTTCCTCCTTATAGGAGAAGATGTAAACTTTTAAGAGTGGAACCTCTCTCTATTCGTAGAATTGCGGCGTGTGTCACTTTTGTTCGTGATCTCCTCGTTTGTATGATTGTTGTAGTGCGATTCTAGATTTGTTTTCTATTTACGTTCCAACACGTATGTTACGATGGAGCGGGGATCTTGTTCTTTAATTGCAAATACGGAAGAGTAATTTATCTAGAAATGAACCTATTTATATTGTCTCGGTTGCTTTTAATAAAGTACGATCGATTTTTGATTTTAATTTGTCAAGAGAATCGTTTAAGGTTTTGATGCCTCATTTTCTTTGTGATTTTTGGTAAACTGTCTAATTTTTATATTTTTACTTGTATTTTAATTAAGTAATATTTTAAATTGTAACCAGTTTTTTTTTAAAGTTGGTAAATAAATAAATAAATAATGGTGTTACAAAATTTAAAGCATGACTACGATGCACAATTCATCACTCACTCGACTGTAGCGCCCTTCCTTTCCCTAAAGATTCCTAATCCTCCATTTTCCAAAAGGTTTATAAAAGAATTTTCCTTCTTTTCCAGAATATGTGCTCCTTTTCCAGAATATTTCCCCCCTGTTACAAAATATTTTAAAAGAATTTATTCATAAATAAACGTCTTTTGGTAAACTATTTTAGTATAGATTCAAACCAGTTTTTTAGCCAAGACAAGTGAATAATGAATAGTGCATCTCTCCCTAAGCAGCACCATAATACTGCCGTGCTAAGAAAAAAAGTAATAAGCGCCAAAAGTCGGAAAATGCGTTAGGGGCATATTTGAATTCTTCAAACAAATACCTATATTTCTGCTTTTTTAAAAAGTTAAATATCGTTTATCAAATGCCATAAAATCACGTTATTAAGTTTCATATAACGATATGGCAAACAAAAATAGAAAAATAGAAATTACTCAAAACTACAAAAAGGCAGATGTGACTATTTTTCTTAGCACGGCAGCATGCTACACTAAAAACGGGGTGCGATTATGTAAGCATTACGAGTTTCAAGTTTTTGAAACGCGTTCTCATAATTGTAGTTGTTTTACTCGTACAACTTTTTAAGTACGACAGACAACTCGTAATAATTAAAAAGATTAGTTCTAAAGAAAATTTGTCAACATCATCCGTTACTTTTAGATATTTCAAGTAGTTTTAAGGTCAAATATACGAATATTTTTGATTTATTAGAACTTTAATATTTTCATAAAAAATCATGATTGCATTTCGATAAAACAGGGCCACCTGGTTAGTGTGGAGGTTTTGCGAAGAACGATTTATTTGATAGCAAATTTATGTTGAATTCTATTGGCATAAAAAATCGGATCTCGATAAAAAAAACTGAACTAAGATCAATTTCTACTATGAAGAGTTCAGCATTTTTTGATCTAGGTTGCGGTTTTGTGAGTCAATAGAATACGACCATAATAAAACAAAAAATTAAAATTTATTAATAAGTGAAATTTATAAAATATAAAACATAAAACTACATATCGTTTAAATTTTATGTCTTTTTGGTAAAAAGTTGTTTATAAATACAAAATTAATTTATTATAATTTGTACTCGGAAAGATACGAGGTAAAGGTATCTCGTATTGAATAAATATTGAATAATTCATGTACCTACAAATTAACAAAATTAAATAAATGTTGTTTTGTCATTGACAAGGCGCTATACAAAATGCAACAAAAAACTGGAAATACGCATTACAATAAAACTGTATACCGAAAACTACGCTATCGGACAACACTTATGTTTAAAAAAAGTGTTTCTCGTAATTGCTTACATAATCGCATTATGTCGCAATTGCGATATTCTGAGTTTCGAGTTCTCAAAACATGTAATACGAGAGAGTCTCACATAATCGCACTCCTGATAAGAACCTGCAGCTGTATTCTGAAAAAAGTTAGTAAAACAAACTTGACGGGTAACGCGAAATTCCCTGCGTGAACGTTTCTTTTTTATCAAATTTCTATTCCGATAAAAAAAACATTCACGAGCATCGAAAAACATAGGAAACTGGAAAACAGAAAAAATGTTTCTGTCAAATTAAGCTCCTTGCCAACAATTTTAAAAGTAAACAAGCCTGTTTGTGGATACATATAACAGAAATAAAATGTACCCGAGTAACCAAAAATGATGATCACAAAATTTTAGATTAAAGCATGGTTTTCACGATGGCGCGGCGAGGCGAAAAAATTAGTCAAACTAAAACGAGGAAGGAATAAAAAAAATAACATGAGAGTGAATGAAACAGCAACAATTCGTTACACCGAATTTTTATTCATGTATTTTTGACGTTTCGAGATTTCATCATCTATAACTTTGTTTGTGTTTGGATTGATATACATTTGGAGACATTTCATAATTTAACTTACATATTTTAACATTATTTACATCCATTACTGGATTAATGCTTTATATTTAATTGAATCGTTTATTCTTGAAAGGGCTCATGTCCACTTTTTCAAATTATTCAGGAAATAAAAAAAACTTTTTTGACATGAGACCTTTCTAGAAATAAATGATTTGTTTGTTGCAAGGTAGGTACCGTTCCATTAACCATATGGTAATTTCGTCTTGTCATAAAACGTATATACGTGTCTGTGATACAAAACCGTCATAATACTAATTTTGACAAAAAGTGGACATGAGCCCTTTCAAGAATAAACGATTCAATTATTGTCTTTACAAAACCAAATCCAAATTAACGGTTCTATTTTGAAATTTATTTTATTCCGAAAATTTTCTTCAAATTGACATATGAATTCCGAATATCAGCGGCTAATCCGAAAAAAGATGATCAATTTCATCTTTTTTTCGGATTAGACGTCCAATTTCGGAGTGCTGAATTAAAATATGAAAAACTGGACGTCCCAATTTTGCTGTTAAAATTGTATTTTGTCTCTATCGTACTATTGGTGAATTTTATTTTTACTTTCTCTTTTTAGTTTGACTAATTTTTTCGCCTCGCCATCGTGGAAGCCATGCTTTATTTGTCGCAAAAAAAGTTGACAATTTGGAACATATTTATGCGGGTATTTTGTGACAATATACTTGTTGATTTTGGGCTAGATACTCGATAAGCTGATAAGCAGTTATTTTTTGCGAATTTACTAGAAATGTTATACACGATAATTTAGAAATCCAATTTGTTTCTGAATTTCAGAAAATGGGCTACTTTAACGCACTTTAACGTTTGTGCTGAATACAAAAATATATTTTACTTTGCTAAAATAATCGAGTAGTTTCCGCAAGCAAATTTTCGATTATTAGAATCCGCCATATTTGCAGAGTTGCGAATTGCTAGAGTATCGAGCATCTGGCCCTTTATCTACTTTTTATAACGAGTATGGGTAAAATAAACATTGAGCCAGGTTTCCTAAATGCTGTTTTTAGACTGTTGGGAAATGCAGACCTATCAGAATTTGAGAAGATGTGTGTCATCGTAGCTGATGAAATGAAAATAATTAAGCTGTATGAATACGATAAAAAAACGATACAGTTTTACCAGCAAATTACGTCCAAGTAATAATGGCCCGAGGAATTACAAAAAATTGGAAACAGCTCATCTTCTATGGTTACGATCGACAGTTGACCAGAAATCTTGTAATAAATGCAATCAACAAATTGGAAGTAATCGGATGCTAAGTTGTAGGCATAATAACTGATATGGGTGGTGTGACTGTTGTAAAGCCTTACTTTGTCAATCCTGAAAATGAAAGAAAAGTGTTTGTTTTCGCCGATGTTCCACACCTGATGAAACTTGTTAGAAGCCATTTTATTAATTCTGATTTTATGATAGGAGGGAAACGTATCACCAAACAACCTCTTGCTCAGTTGCTCAAGTAATCATCATCTGACGGTGAAAAGTGCTTGTAGACAAAAGGTGAAGTATGCTACACAGCTTTTTCCAAATAAGTTATCATGTGCAATAACTAGGATGGGCCCTTTAGGAATATGCCACTGTGAAAATAGGGATAAATGTGCCGATTTATTAAAAAAGTTGATTAAGTTTAATTTTTGATTTGAAAATTATACCAATATAACCTACTACTAATACAAAAATATATATAAAATAATTAGAAGAATGATTGGTATGTTCATTTCATCTTAAAGACACCTAGGGAACAATTGTTGAACGTCACAGAAATGTCAAGGTCAGAAATGTCATTGTCATAGAAACGGGAATATCTTGCTATATTTAAAAGCTCACTCGATATAATTTTTTTTAAATGTTGACGATAATATTTGCCACCAGCAAAGTAGTTTAGATAAATTTAGAAATTTAAATTTCATATTACACGGTAATCTATTCATTTTATCTTAAAGACATTTAGGGGAACAATTGTTGGAATTTGCAATACACCTTGCTGTAGAAAAATATTTCTTCGGAAAATTATATTGGGAAGCTATATTGGGTAAGTATTGTAATCGCGAAAAAAAATTTAATCCAGATTTTCACATTTCTCGACGGAATTCCGTCCTCCCATTCTCACAAATATTGATAGGTTAGGTCGAAATTTTGTACAAAGATAGATTTTAGTAATAAGCAGTTTGTGTTAGCTTTCGTTCCATTCGATTATAGAATAGAGGGGGTTGAAGTGAAAGAGAAAACTGACAAACAGATTTTCTCAAAAACGAGACCGACGATTTTTTCGTTATGTTGATGATAAATTTGACAATTCATCATCTACTTGTTCACAAAATTTGAAGTCGATTGAAGCATTGCGTGGGGGTCATTTTGGCAAAAAGGAGTAATATAAATTTGTTTATCTGTTTACCGAGGTAATGTCGAACTTTCCGAAGAAATATTTTTCTACAGTTAATACACCTTGCAAATTCCAACAATTGTTCCCTAGGTGTCTACAAGATAAAATGAATAGATTACCGTGTAATATGGAATTTAAATTTCTAAATTTACCTAAATACTTTGCTGGCGGCAAATAATATTGTCAACATTTAAAAATAATTACATATATCTAGTGAGCTTTTAAATATAGCAAGATATTCCCGTTTCTACACTCAGAAAAAAAATATGATAAATGTATGATTGCAACCACAGATAAGAATAGACAGATGTGGAACTTTTATGGGCCATATTTACATTCTAAATTTCAATACCAAATTCCAATCCAATCCATTTAGAGCAGGACGTATATATTATAAAATAAAATGTTGTTTGAAGTTGGTTTATGTTTGCTTTGACATAATCAAAATAGCCATGCCATGTTTGCTTTGATATAATCCAAATAGTCAGACGTAAAAAAAAATAAAAAGAGACAGAAATGTACGTCCTGCTCTAAAAGAATTGGATTGGAATTTGGTATTAAAATTTAGAATGTAAATATGGCCCATACAAGATCCACATATGTCTATTCTTATCTGGGATTGCAACTATAATAATATGATTTAAAAACTCATAATAAAATAATTTTGATATTTGATATTATATTTTACTTAGAAAAATCATTTATTTAATTATTTCAATCATTCAAGGTAGAGTTTATAACATAACGATACTTGTAATCATATCCAATTTTAATGATAAGGATAAACATAATTCATGATTGCCACAAGCAAAATTATGATTTTGCTCATTATCAACAGAATTTAGTTACGATTGCAGCAATTATAATATTAATAGATTTATCAAAATATGATTAAATCTAGCATTGATAAATAATGGTTTCTGCCTTATGTTTTGGTATCGTCTCGCACTTTGCGGATCATTTCAATTTGAGTACGCATTTGAAAAGCATTTTTGTGCAAATATTCTAAAAAATTCAAAATTAAATAAAAAATTAAATAAAATATAAAATTTAAATTATATTATATATATAAAATTATATTATATTCCAAAAATTCCCAAAAAATTCCCAAAAATTTCCAAAAAATTCCCAAAAAGATCCAAAAATTCCCAAAAAATTCCAAAAACTAACCAGAAAGTACCACAAAAATACCAAAAATTACCACAAAAATTCCAAAAATTCCCAAAAAATTTGAAAAATTCCCAAAAAAATTTTAAAAATTCCCAACAAATTCCAAAAAATTCGATTAATTCCCAAAAATTACCAAAAGTTACCAAAAAATAACAAACAAATTCCCCAAAAATACCAAAAATTTTCAAAAAATTCCAAAAATTCTCAAAAGATCCCAGAAAATTCCCGAAAATTCATAAAAATTCCCAGAAAATTCTCTAAAAATTCCCAGAAAATGCCCAAGAAATTTCAAAATTGCCCAAAAATTCCCAGAAAATTCCCAACAGTTTCAAAAGTTCCCAGAAAATGCCCATGAACGTCCAAAAATTTTTCTGGGTATTTTTATATTTGTTGGGAATTTTTGGAATTTTTTTGGAATTTTCTGGCAAATTTTGGAATTTTTTAGGCATTTTCTGGGAATTTTTGGAATTTCTAGGGCATTTTCTGGGAAATTTTGGAATTTCTTAGGGATTTTCTAGGAATTTAGGATATTTTGGGAATTTTCAGGGAATTTTTGGAATTTCTTGGGTATTTTCTGGGAATTGTTGGAATTTTTTGGGCATTTTCTGGGAATTTTTGGAATTGTTTGGGAAATTTCTGGGAATTTTTATGAATTTTCTGGGAGTTTTTAGATTTTTTTGGGAATTTTCTGGGAATTTTTGGAATTTTTTGGGCATTTTCTGGGAAACTTTGGAATTTCTTGTGCATTTTGTGCGAATTTTTGGAATTTGTTGGGAATTTTTGGAATTTCTTGGGCATTTTCTGGGAATTTTTTGAAATTTTTGGGCATTTTCTGGGAACTTTTGAAATTTGTTGGGAATTTTTGGGGAATTTTTTGGGCATTTTTGGAATTTCTTGGGCATTTTCTGTTAATTTTTGAAAATTCTTGGGTATTTTCTGGGCATTTTTAGAAATTCATGGGCATTTTCTGGGAGCTTTTGGAATTTTTTGGGAATTTTTGGGAATTTTCTGGGCATTTCTAGGAATTTTTGGGATTTTTTTGGGAATTTCTTGGGCAATTTCTGGGAATTTTTGGAATTTCTTGGGAATTTTCTGGGAATTTTTGAGAATTTTTGGGAATTTTCTGGGAATTTTTGGAATTTCTTGGGTATTTCTGGGAATTTTTGGAATTTTTTGGGGAATTTTTTTGGGATTTTTTGGGAATTTCTTGGGCGTTTTCTGTGAATTTATTGGAGTTTTTTGGGCATTTTCTAGGAATTTTTGGAATTTTTTTTGGAATTTTCTGGGAATTTTTGGGAATTTTCTGGGAATTTTTGGAATTTTTTTGGGAATTTTTGGAAATTTTTGGTATTTTTTGGGAATTTTTTTGTTATATTTTGGTAATTTTTGGGAATTAATCGAATTTTTTGGAATTTTTGGAATCGAATTTTCGGAAATATTTTGGATTTTTTTGGGAATTTTTTGGGAATTTTTCAAATTTTTTGGGAATTTTTGTGGTATTTTTTGGTTAGTTTTTGGAATTTTTTGAGAATTTTTGGATCTTTATGGGAATTTTTTGGGAAATTTTAAGAATTTTTTGGGAATTTTTGGTAATTTTTGGTAAATTTTTGGGAATTTTTGGGGAATTTTTGGAATATAATATAATTTTATAATTAAATTTTAATATTTTATTTTATTTTATTTTTAATTTTGAATTTTTTAGAATATTTGCACAAAAATGCTTTTCAAATGCGTACTCAAATTGAAATGATCCGCAAAGTGCGAGACGATACCAAAACATAAGGCAGAAACCATTATTCATCAATGCTAGATTTAATCATATTTTGATAAATCTATTAATATTATAATTGCTGCAATCGTAACTAATGGCAATCATGAATTATGGTTATCCTTATCATTAAAATTGGATATGATTACAAGTATCGTTATGTTATAAACTCTACCTTGAATGATTGAAATAATTAAATAAATGATTTTCTAAGTAAAATATAATATCAAATATCAAAATTATTTTATTATGATTTTTTAAATCATATTATTATAGTTGCAATTATACATTTATCATATTTTTTTTCTGAGTGTATCGTTAGTTATCTGTGGTCGTATATAAATCTTAATAGCAAATTATTATGGGAGACTTTAAAATAATACCACGCCATTAGGATGGCACAGGGTGAGGAAAGTTTTGAGATATATAAAATGAAATGCTATATGACAAGGAGGTGGGATTCGGTAACAAATGATAAATAACGTAAATTCTGATTTTGTATTTTTGAATGGCCCACAGCGATGCCCCATCCAGACTGAAGTACTGAGTAAAGAATTATATCGGCAAATCGTCACGTTACTCACATAATATTGTGACCTGAATAAACGGCACAAATTTTCAGAAAAAAAATTTTTGAACATTTTGGATGCTATCTGAATGGAGTAAATTAAATTCTTAAGGACTTTCAACGGTATACTAGAGATGTATAACTAGATCTAATTGTTAAAGGTCGATGATGAAAAATGGCCAATGCGATTTTGATTGCTGCTCAACATGTTCTAAATAATCTAACATTATTTATGAGTCCGTGATTTGATGGTATGAAAGTAGAAGATTTATATTGTCGTGACGAGTTGTGATATTGGGAAAGAAGTTTCCAAATTTAAGAAAATCTGTGACATATTGTGCCTGCCCAAAATATCGAAAAATGTTTGTAAAATATAAATGGTTGGTTTGGTGATCTTTAACGGATGCTTTCTGGGAAAAGTATATCGTCCGAGAGTCGGATAGACCCAATTTTTATTATTTGTAAACAATATGTAAGCGTGCATTTTTTTGGACCGAATGACGACATGCGCAGTAAAATAAGATTTTGAAACAGCCTCCTTATATAGAATCAGTTTGTTGTGAACTACCCAAGTATAACAAAATTGAACTCATCCAACCAACACCTATCAAGTTCTATGGGTATAGAATTTTAGTTTCGCTTTTCATAGGAATATAATAAAATGGAACTCAGTTCCAAAAAAATCAAAATATATTTGAAGTAGTGATACTCGGGTAATTGGACTTTTGTCATCAATTTTTT
Organism: Tipula helvola; assembly: GCA_963556165.1. NCBI lineage: Eukaryota > Metazoa > Arthropoda > Insecta > Diptera > Tipulidae > Tipula > Tipula helvola. Next base: position 182,138,550 of record OY744482.1, read on the forward strand.
TTGTTTATTTTTTGGTTATTTATTTATAACTAGATGGTTCTGATTTGTACTCCGTTTAAATGGTGTTGGTTTGTTTCTATTCTATATAACACTCCATGTAGTGCAAAAAAATATGCAGCTTCAAAAAATGGCACTACCGATTTTTTTTCATGTTTTCGTTAATCTTAATTCATCTGTATGTAATGATTTATGATTTAGCTATATGTACAATTAAGGCAACCAAAATAACAGGTAGAAAATCATTTTTCATGGAGACGAATTCAGAATTTGTTTAAATGGGTCCAGGCCGAGCGATGGCTTGCCAGCTCGGTATAATGACGAGCCATTTGCCACTACAAGCCATTGTTTTTTATAAATAAAATCTTACATTATACAATGTCCGTTTATCACAGCCATAACCGAAAAAGACATTACTTCCTTAAAACCTTTACTATCCATTGTGCTGAAAATACGTATTTTGAGTTGCACAATCTAATAGATTAATATATGCAGGAAATCATTTCAATAAATAAAACTAAATAAAAAATTCATTACATAGATCCATCCGAAATTTAAAGTCTCTTTACTGCAAATATCTAACAGAATAAAATTATTTTTTTAGATCAATAAAAGGAAAACCGATGCTAAAACCCCAACTACATGAGATGAACAGATTAAAACGATCGGCCAACGTTAAAGTACCGTCAGCAGATTTACCATTAGGACAAGCTTCGACACTTCGATCACGTCGAAAATTGGCGTATATGTTGGTTACAGCTGCTCTAATATTTGCCGGGTGTTGGACTCCTCATATTATATGCATATTGTCAAATGAATTAAATTCATCAATCATATGTTCCAAAAGTTTTTCAGATTTTAGTTTACTAATAGGTAATATTTTTAATTTTCTTTCAGTATTTTATACAGTCACAATAAATAACAAATACAAATGTTTGCTTTATATTTCTAGGATATGCCCATTCAGCATTCAGCCCTCTAATAAATTGGGCGCTAAATCGCAATTCGCTAACAATATCAACATGTATACCGTTAGCATGTCTACGATCCGGACGTAAATTTATAAGAACACATTTAAAGGTTCCTACCGTACCACCACCATCATCAACCAATGAAGCACAGTTAGGACCATTCAATCCGCGGTATATTAAATCGCGTCCACAACCGGTTTATATAGAAAAAGCATCATCGCATTGTCTTTATTAATAATTTTAGAAAGGGAATGGCAGAAAGTAAACAAAACCAAAAAAGATTTCTAAGTAATTGTTGTTAACTATTTTCAAAATAGAGATAAGTACAAACATTATTTAGTAGTTGTTATACTTATATTATTATTATATAAACAAAAAGAAAAGAAAAAAAAATTATATACACTCTTTGATTTACAAATAACAAATTCATTTTTTTACAAACAATTGCGCAAATTTACATAATAATTGAAACCATTTATAGTCTAAAATAGGCTGGAGACCGCAATAGCACCCCGTTATTTTTCCGCACCCAGGAATTTAGTGGAATTTATATATAATCTGTAAAACATCTCCCGATACAGTGTTCCAACAGGCTGATTTACATTCAAAGCTGATTTCTTAAATTAAAATTTCGTTTTCTTCAATCACAAAAATGAAATATATTTGGTTTTCTTCTACGTATCGACGATTTTACAAAAAAAAAAAGATGAAACTCGATATCTCCAAAAAAAGCAGACGACGATTTTTAGGTTTGTTTCTCGGGTTTTAATTGACTTTATTAAGCGGTTGCTTATTTGTCTCTTTTTGTTTTATAGATCATGTTTCCGAAAGATGCAGCACGATCAAAGAAAAAGTACAGAGCGTTTACCGAAAGAGGCAGCACGATCAAAGATAGAGCGTTTGCCACCAGATTTCACTACACAATCAAAAAAATATTCTGACGTTTTTCAAAAGGGGCCAGCTAAAATCAATTTAATTATCACGTATTAATAATAATCACTTTTATAACACGTAAATATTTTGGTTTATTTTTACAAAATGCACACATAAAAATGTCATACAATTTTTGACATCAAATACTTAGTGACACCTAGTAGCATTATGTAAAAGTTGCTTATACTTTCGGAGTTTTCTAGAAGATGGTAGCTCTGGCGGTTAAAGAAAATTTGACATTTGAACATGATCATTTTTAAATGTCAAATTGTATACAACCGCCGCTCTGGTAGCTCTTACCATCTTTGGGAAAACTCCAAAAATACAAGCAACTTTCACATAATGCCACTAGGTGTCACTAAATGTTTGCTATCAAAAATTGTATAACATTTTTGCATTTTGTAAATATAAACAAAAATATTTTCGTGTCATAAAAGTGACTATTATTAGTACACGTGATAAATAAATTGATTTTGGCTGTCCCTTTCTGAAAAATGTCATTAATATTTTTTTGATTGTGTAGTGACATCTAGTGGCAATCGCTCTGTACTACTTTTTCAATCGTGCTGCCTCTTTCGGAAAACATGATCTATACGCTTTTTGACATCATGGGTGCGATTATGTAAGCCATAGACATTCATACCAGATTTCTCATTTAATTATAACTAAAGGAAAAAAACAAAACTTCTGATGTCGTATTTCCAATGTTACCGTTGCGTTGGGTATTTTATAAGGCAATGATTTTAGAATGCGTTGCAAATATAATACTTATGTATATGCAATACACCGATAACATTTGAAAAGAATTTTTTTTTTTTTGTGTTTTTAGTCAAATGAGAAATCTATTATGATTGGCTATGTGTAAGCATTACGAGTTTCGATTTTTTTTAAATTACGACAAAACGCAATTATTTAAAACTTTACGAGTTCTCGTAATTGCGACTTGTTTAATCGTACAACTTTTTAGTACGACAGACAACTCGCAATTATTAAAAAGATGCATTTAAAGAAAAGCAAAACAATCTTCTTAAGCGTTTTTGTCGCAATTTCGAGAAACTCGAAACTCGTAAAGCTTAATTCCACTCCATATGTCAAATTTTTTGCGGAAATCGAACGCCTTACTTTCTTTTTCGATATAATTCCAAAATTTTGCTTTATTTTCACTAAACTATTCTGACATTTGATTGAATGTGCAATTCTATATTATTTTCAATATAAAAATCTCAAAAATTTTTGATTGACCTAAAAATGATGTGATAGGTACATTCGGAACAGTTTAGATAAAATAACGCAATAATTTTGGAATTTTAGTGAAACAAGTAAATGCGGGTTTAGCAGTTAACATGAATAATTTCGAAAACGAGACTCTCAAAATGTACAGTGAAACCTCGCTTAATGAGCACCTCGCATAACAAGCAAAACAATTTGTAAATTGTAAAAAATGAATGTAAGAAAAACATAACGAGTGAGATCCTGAAACGAATTATGCTCGTTAAGCAAACACTGTATTTTTAACGCAATTTTTATATTAACCGACTAGGAGATCTACCATCTAATTTTGGCTATTTTCGAACTATAGCTTCTGTAATGCATAACAAGAGTTGGAAAAGAGTAAGAATATGTTGTTCATTGCGATTTAATTTTGTCTGCCAAGAGAGCGAATTGTCAGTCTTATTTGGATAAATTTAAAAATCAAAAGAAAATCTAAAAGAACAGTATATTATTTTCTTTCTCCCTCTTCCTTACAGAAAATAGATATCAAAAGTAGTCGAATAGGACCTTTGGATTTTTGAATAGTCTGGCTTTTTAATGAAAATTAAGAAAATTCTTTCCGAGAAATTATAAGATGTACGTATATATAGGAGTTTATTATTCTATGACGTAAACTTATTGGCTTTGGTTTAAACTAAAAAAGCGTCGCTTAATTTACCAATCAAACTATACCATTACATTTTTCGACAAGGCTGCAACAAATCTCCAGGATTTATGCGATCGTCCATAACCACAAAAAATTTAAAAAAAATACCTTTTCTTTATTTTAACAAAAAATTAGATTTTACATATCAGACAATTAGTGGAATTTTCCACGAATATTTGCCCACCAGGCCCTACTTTACGAAAGTACATCGTTCGTGGATTTTTAGCGCAGATTAAAGCGACAAGTATAAGCCGATGTTTATTATCCATTGCGATATGAATGCCTCACTTGCCAAATCGATTAACTCCACTTTCTGAATACTTTTAAATTTTAGTGTCAAGGCACTTGATTACTGTTCCTTACTGTTTATATTCAAAAAAAAAACTCTCTGTTATAAGGATTAACGCCACTAAATGATAAGTGATAACATTTGCTTAGCCATAATAATATAACAGCCATATAATTTATTTTAAAAATTAATATCAATTTATGGAGTTAATCGATTTGGCAAATGAGGCATTTATATTATGTTATTAGTTTTCAGGTTAGTTCTGAAAGCTATAGATGTTGCCAATTCATATCATTTTGAATGTTTAAAGCAATTTAGAGTACATAATTATAGGTAAATGGTTTCATTGTGTGAAAATACAAAACAAGCATAACTTACATAATTATATACAAAAGAAATAAACATAATCGTCCGTCCGTTTGTTTAATGTTTAATAATGTAACCAAACCAAATGATAATAATTCAAATAGTAATAACAAGAGCAAGTTTATTGATTGTTGGTCGTTTTGGTGATAGTTAATTTATATTTTAAATTCTATTATTACCAAAAATTAGGTTCGAATTAGTAAACTTCAATCCAACAAAATATTCCAGATAATACACCAAGGGTATACTAAAAAGTAACACCTGTATAACATATATGTCAACTGTAAATGCACGAAAAAAAATATTACAGGAATATTCATAGCAAAAAATAATAATTAATTAGCCTAAAATAAACATAAAATAATAATTATAAATTATAAATGTCGATTTAAGAAAAGCTATATTTCACACACTAACACACAAGATCAAAAAAGCTACTCTCAATTATATAAAAATAAAATCACTTGTGATTTGCTTACAAATTAAGGCCTGATTTATAAATTTTATGATATTGCCTATAAAAGTTCTAGACAATTCTTCAATTTTATTAATTTTTATTTGTTGATTTTGTATTATAATTTTACTAAATTTGCCTAAAAATTTAATATTTTCCTAAATATATTACAATATATAAAAAAAAAATTAAATTTAAAAACAAAAAGTTAACTTATTATCATATAAATAAAAATTTATATATTATAATTAATTAAATTAATTCATAATATATATAAGAAAAAAAGAAAAACACAAAATATGTCATATTTCTCTATCTGTGATTAATAATTAATTAATTTAAAATTAAAAAAGAAATTAAGTAACATACTTAAAAAATAATTAAATGTAAATTTTTTCTTGGATGGTGCCTCTTAACACAAATTTAAAAAAATATTTAAAAATGAACTTTAAAAAAATAATAAACTATCGCAATATATTATACTTAACATACATATATTTTAAAAAGTTCTAATACAATATTAACAAAAATAAATATGTAGCGAAAAAATAATTCTTTTCAAACATAATTTATACAAAATAAAAATATACATACATATAAATAAGTGTTTTAAAAAATTAAATTAAAAATGAAAAATTTTATTACCATAAAAATAAAAATTATATATTTTAATTAAACCAAAAAAAAAATAATAATAATTTAAACTTAAATAAGAAAATGAACAATCAATAAGGGAAAAATGTTATGAAAATCTGTTAAACAATAGAAATTAAGAAATATATAAAAATTTTAAAAACAAAATGAAATTAAATTAAATTAAAACAATATATGTATATTACCTATATATGTAAATTGTTATTTAATGATCGTAACAAAAATAAAAATGAAAATTTTTATAAAAACAGAAACAAACATATTTTTAATTTTATAATTTAACCGTTATTAACCAAACTTAGTGGATCATGTTGGCCGCATCTTAAATAAAATAGCACAAATCCATCTATTTCTGGAGTTATAATCTGATTTAAAAGGTGAAACGTTGTGGTTACGAACTTTATAGCTATTCGTCAAAATATTATTCAAACTGAAATAACCCCAAAAAAAAAAATCCCCCAAAAGAAAAAAATTCCCAAAAATCAAGTTTTTTAAATATAACAAATTTTTGAAATATTATTATAATTCGTTTAATGCCTTGAGGATGGCAGCTACTGCACCCAAAACCCCACATTGACGATTTTTTTAAATTTTAACATTCATAGGGTAGGTTAGATTAGGTTGGAGTGGCTGCTTAGACACACTTATACCGATGGTCCATTGTGATACCACAGGACATATCCCCTTTAACCTTACTGGAACCATTTAAAGCTACTAATGTAGTGTGAAACGTCCCGCATTTTACTGCTTTCGAGATCCAACAGGTTGTCCATCTTGAACTTACCCAAGTGTTTGTGCCTTCTGAGTGCCAATGCTGGACATGAGCAAAGGAAGTGAATCAACATCTCTCAACGCCTTCCTATTCGTCCAAACAGCTTCTACAAAAGTCATTTGCCTCCAGACCCAGCCTTCTTGCATGTTCTCCAAAAAAACAGTGTTCCATGAGAATTCCTACGACCATTCTTAAAACACGTCTACGTAGGGATATTAATGTTCTAGTGCGCCTCAAGTTTAGCTTTGGCCGAATTTGTTTAGCTACACTACAGGTGAGAGTGTTAGTCTACCTTTCCTCTGCTAAGGCTAGCGACTGCTTCCAAAATGCCAGTTTAAGCGATGTGACAGACCTTTCTAGACTTGCCTTTTTCGGCTCGAACTGGAAAGTCATACCATGCCTAGTGAGCTCATACGCCCTGCAGTTCCGTATGTCGTCCAATTGATCAAGAACCCAGATTAACTGAATGTTGAAATGTTATCACTCCTCTCATTGAGAGATAACCACATTATGCTTCAATCAAGTCAAGACTCTTCAATCGCTATCACCTCAATTTGGTACACGCTGCAGTTATCAGTGAGGCGAATAGAAATGTTCACATTTAATTTAATGAAGAATTGCAAAGCTACGATTTCCGTAAATCGGCCACACAGCCGTATTAGCCTCCGTCTATTTCCCAAAAATATCGACCGGAAGAAGGTGAAACATAACCTGTAAAGCACGCGACTTTATACAAAGCTTACTCTTTCTTGTCGTTTAAGGTAGAAGGGACAACTACCGGAATTTTATATTTCTTAGTAAACAGTACCAGCTCTGTCTTGGACGGGTTAATTCACAGTCCACATTTGCCGGCCCATTTCTTAACGATTGTGAGCCCATTCTACATTACGTCCATAATCGTGTCCAGTAATTTCCCGGAAATAGTTATTTCCAAGTCACCCTTTCTCTCTCCATGCCCAGTAGTAACTAAATTACCACTATATTCTAGAGAAGAGGGGACAAGACGAAAAGAACCTCCAAAGACTATCCACTTGAAGCTGTCCACGACCCGTCTGGTTTAATAACAAACTGGGACTGGTTGTACATTTAGAAAGAACTTTCCTAAGGCGAGAAGTGTCAGAGTGCCTATTCATAGTAACAAATGTGGGTCGTCACTCTATATTACACACTGAAAGCTTAGTACTCAGCGTATAATCAAAAAGTAACTCACCTCTTTCGTTGATATCTGTGCTTTCCCAGATAGTGTGATGCGCATTAGTATCAACTCTTAATACCGTCACCATTGCTGTATTGAAAAAGAAGGAAAAGATTTAAATTATTTTCCCAAGAATACAAGATCTATGTAATCTTCCCAGACTTACTATACTAGAGGATATAATTTTGTACCCTTGCGGTTCTGAGTCACAGATCCTATTATTGTTAATACAAGACTCTTGGATTAATACCACGTCCTCACTGCCGAAGCAGCCTTAAAGTGGCGAAGGTTAATTAGAGTTACCCTAATCATAACCCTTATACCTTAGCTTACCTCCATATATATTTCCCGCTATATCGCAGGCCAACATTAATTACCGGAAATTAGAGATGCGCCGGCTTCGCCCATCTAGCTATTCTCGTACCGTCTTAATCTTGGCAGTGTCCTCTCGTCTGATCAGGCTGCCAACATCCTCCTCTATCGGTTAACCAGTTCCTTTGATCATGTCCCCTTCCTCCTCCTCGAAATGAATAAGTCCTAAGTTGAAATCACTGGATTCACAATTACGCTACCTTCGGCCTCTCCCACCATGCTTCTGGCCACACCACTAATACATTGGCCACAGCCTCCGATCCCTCGATCTCGGATCTGAGCATGCAGTGAACTTCACACGTTCTTGGTACCATCCCGTATCTCTGCCGGATGAGGTGGGGTCCCGGATTTTCTCCCAGAACCTTCAAAAGGACAAGGTTTAGTGCGTTGTAGACCAACCTCCAGCTTTCCGAGGTGATGCATCCGTCTTCTCGACTTTTGTCATTACACATGCTCCCTTAAGAGATCGCTGAACAGCTTTGTCTTGCTTTTCTTGAAGGACTCCAACTCCACCTCGGTCAGCAGCTTGGTACGATTGTTGTCGACCATTAAAACCTGGTCCTGGGACTGCAGTCTTTTAGACACATGATGATCGTTTCCAAGGTTCCGCAGCCCACAGTGCTTCTTGCCCAAGAGTCTGATACCCTTTATTCCTCAGTGTGCTGCTCCTCGAGGGTCACAGCCCACTTATCGAAAATTCTAAAGGTTGAGCGAAGATTCCTATAATCGCCGATTGGACAGTGGGATATCCCTCATCTCTTTATCCTGTGTCGCACTGGTGCCACTGTTCCAGGCTTCGGCCGGCTTCTATCCTCCTTTGCTACCCTAAAGAGAGCCCACCCGTCTGGTTCAAGGTACCTCTGTTCGATTTATCCGGCTTTTGGAGAGTGCCGGTGCTCTTATTCGTTTTATTGATTTGATTCATACTGATTCCCATGAACACTGGAGTAAGAAAGGTTCACCTATGAAGAGGGCTCTGTTAGGCTCCCAGCCTAGTATATTATCAGCACGGATCGCTTTACACCTTAATCCAATTGCCATAATTTAGCGTGACCCGCCTTGACTAGGTCACTTTTTATAACCCGCAATATGAGCGTGGAGCTGGAGGAGACAGCAATTATAAGGCCTAAAATTCATAGAAATTAGAATACATGTTTTTAAATTATTCTACACTACTCCACAAAATTAAAGAAGCAAAAATTGTTTTAAATTTGTTTAGTGTTTTTTGAAGAGCTGTTTATTTTTAAGAAAAACGGTCGTAAAGAGATGAAAAAAAAAGCAGTTTAAAGCTCCAAATCTCTAGTTTTGAGATTTTTTAGCAGATAATTTTTGTGAGATACCGTTATTACGCAATCATAAGCAATTTGAAGGATCCACGGGCTCAGGAATTTTTTTTAAGTTACACTAATGCATATAGGTCAGTTAGCTTATTAATTAAGCTTCAATTTAATTTCTTTTTGGTCTCTCTACGTCAACTTTCTCCTGAGATACCTGACTTTGAATGTAAAAAAATCCTTTTGTATTTGATCATCATCTCAGTAACCAATGATTGCACAGTAAATTTTAGGGCAGCCTTAAAAACTTGAGTAAATTTCCTACAAGACCCTTTAATGATTATTTGAGAACAAATTTTTTTTTCACCCTCAACACTCATTTGAAAAAAGTACAAAAAAAACAATTTTTATGTTGTTTTAGTAAATCGTTACTTTACATATATTGATGAGAAGACTAATGTTGAAAGGTTGGTTTACAGCTTAATGTACCCTTAAAAGCCCTGCATTATTTTCAAATTGATCCATCTAACCGTTTTTTCGGACAGATTGATCAAAGTTTTACAAAACAATTAAAGGAACAAGTGATCATCAAAAAAAAACAGTTTTTTTAGACTTTTTCTACATTTTGCATTAGTTACTTGTTAACCCTTAACGATCGAAAGATTTTTTTGTAATACTCGCCCATAAGATAACAGAAAATTAAATAAAGTTCTGGAATATGACCAATTATTATGGAACTTGGATATTCCTTAACCGATTTTAGTGAAATTTGAATGGAAATAGGATTCCAAAATGATTTTTTGATAAAGTTCTGGAGAGACAGATTCCGTTTCTCTTAATGTGGCGTTACCAAATAACTACAGCAGCGAGAAGGACTGGAGTTCCACTTTTTCTCATATGCATTTAAATTGACTTACAGAGCTGTATTAAATATACCAGAACAAAACTGTATCTGGTAATTATGAAAACGTTTGATCACGTTGACCGATATTTGCCATCACTTACTTATCAGACATTGACCTGAACAAATCTCTACCAGTTTCATTCGTTGTTTTCTTAAAATCATGGATACCACTCCAGAAAAAGCCGCACAAGTTGTTGCATTATTGCAGGAAGGACGAAATCAACGAGAAGTCGCTCTTCAGGTGAACAGGAGCCAATCTGCTGCCTCAAGAGTATCCAGAAGGTTTCAAGAAACTGGTACCTTCAATCGGAGACCACATGCAAGCCAGTATCGGTGTACATCTGAGAGGGACGATCGATTTAATGTTCTAACTTCACTATGAAATCGCCATCTCACGGGCGTCGATGTGCAGCAGGAGCTAAAACAAGTTCAAGATGTAGCTGTTAGTCAATGGACAGTAAGAACACGTTTGAAGGAAGCCAACCTCACTTCAAGACGGCCCGCTAGAGGCCCAAAATTGACAGCAGGCCATCGCAAAGAGCGACTCGAATTTGCTCACGAACACCATCAATTTTAGCATCGAGCAATGGAGGTCCGTTCTATTCACTGACGAGTGCAGAATATGTCGGCATGATAGTGATAGGAGAGCGATTTTCGCAGTGCTGTTTTTCTGAAACAGTCTCGTATGGCGGCGGTTCGTGCATAGTGTGGACTGGCATATCGCTTGAGGGAAATACAGATCCTTTTTTCGTACCTGGTGGAGGGCGTAGAGGAGGTCTTACCGCTGGCTGAACGATATATCAAGAACATTCTCTTGGATCATGTAATGCCCTATGCAGGATATATTGGGGAAGATTTCATATTAATGCATGACATGACAATGCCCGGTGTCACACAGCTCGAACCACTAGGCAGTTCATGGATTGGTTGGACAGACATGAATACAATTAAGCATTTATTAGACGAACTAAAACGGAGGACCCGAGCCAGAAATCCGATACCATCTAACATCAGTGACCTCAACTCTTTGTCAAAACCTTAATAAGGTCAATGGGGAACCGCATGCGAACCTTTGTAGGCGCAAGGGAGAGGGGGGGGGGGGACAATACTAAGTATTAAGCAATAAAATTGTTTTTTGTTTTGGTTGAATTTTTTGTTGTAATTTAAATTTTATCCCCAATATTTTTTTTTCATAATCATCAATTATGGTTGCGTTTTCATTCAAAATTCATTTTAAAAAAAGTACTGAACCAATTCTCATGGAAATAGTGCCATTTTAAAGTAAAAATATCAGGCTTTCAAAAAAATAATATCTTATGAAAATCGGTTTCGGTGAAATTCGCCTTTCGGTGAGCACTGAAGGTTTGAGTCAATTTAGTTGCTTGGGAGTGTATATAAACAATGGCTCCTTTTTCAAATTAGCACAACGAAGATTGTCATATAACAAAATATAAAACCTCTTTCGTTATCCCTGAAACAAACATCGATGAAATTTTTAAAGGATTTTGAGTAATAAATCTGTGGCATAGTAGCTTAAGTCAAATTTGATAATTTTTCTAGAGAGTTCGAAAAAATTGAATATTAAATTCATTATTCACTTATGCCAACTAAAGATACTACGACTTGCGACCATAACCTTTGGCCACAAGGTATTACCACTTCACGTCAAATTTAGTGAAGTTAGGGGGAGATAGAAAACGTCGAAAATTGAAAATAAATTGTATCTTAAGTCGACTTAAGCTACTATAACTTGTGGCCACAGAAATACGAGCCTGAGTTGAGTACCTTCATACTAATTTTTATTTTTTTTTATTATCTTTTCTGTTAGGCTAAATTATAGACCAATTTAACTAATTTTAATAAATTTCTTTATTTTAATAGATTTTTTTTTATTGTGCAATCGACAAGTGATATAAACTGTGAATGACCAAAAACGTGACTGCCGCAGAATTTCGCGACATCGAATATGCCAACATCAGAAATCTCAAACTAAAAACATATCCCTACTTTGGATAAATTACAACATAAAATCCCCAACCAATTTACGTTGTGTGTTTGTAAAACAAACCCACGTTTTTCTTGTGCAAACCGTATAAACACATTGTATTAAAGGAGCCGCACAGCCCCAGTCCAAACGGATGCAACTTTATCACATTATCTCTAATATGAATCATGAAGAAATAGGGTAAAAACCCAGTAATGAGCCCCCTTAAGCGAATTTTTGAGTTTACGGATAAATTATTATTTAGTCGATTATACAATTTTTCGGAAGTTGTGTTTTTTATCTTCAGCAAACACTCAAGAATCAAAAACTAGTTTAATATTTTAAATATTTGAATATAATCCTTATAAATAAAGCTTAAACCCAAAAAAATCATTTTTCCAGTAATGGACCTAGTTTTTCAGTAACGGCCCTCAATATATTTCCAGTAACAAGCCCCCTGTTTTTCATATTAAAACTATTTTAGAAGTAGGTCGTTATAAATAAATTTGAATACATCAATCCTGGTGGATATCCTCCATCAGGTCGCAAGTCAGCAATTTAAAAAATAATAATTTTTAATTTAAAAACTCATGTTAAAATCAATCGACCAATACAGTATTTTCTTGAGTAAATATGTAGTTTATTTGCGACCAAATGGAACATATACCCCAAAGATTAAGATTTTTTTGTTTGGAACAAAATTGTTTGTATATAAAAAATAAATAAGTTTTTATTCAATTAATTCATAGTAGGAACATAAAATAAAATAACATCACATATGTATAAGTTAAATATAAAATTAGTGCATTGTATGTACCTAAAGGAACATAATTCACATTTACAGAATAAACTTCGTAAATTATTAGGTACATAACGTACTTTAAGTCTTTAAGTTTGTTTGGAAATGCATTCTGGACAATTGAATTCTTGATCAAAATTTTTCCCAGCACAATTGAGATGATAGCTTCTAAAATTGCACAATTTGCAAGACACTCCGGGTTTGTTAATATGTAGTGATGTATCCAGCACACTGAAAACACATGCCATTAACTTCCTTGTCGTTGTTAAATAGGGCTTAGGCTTTGCCATCATATTCATCAACAAATAATTTACGAACGTGGGTTCAGTTACCTAGGGAGCCGTGGAGCAATTGCCAGGGAGCCTAAAACCTCGCCTTAATATCTCTAACAAACCGCACAATTTCCTCGCACACAATTTCTGAATCTGCCTATTATCAATGACCGCTACGGTTTTCTGTGCTATTAATGGAATCACCATCACGAGGAATTTGGTAGATTGATCTGCGAGACAAAAAAATCATGGTTAAAATTGAGTCCTTTTATGAAGTAACGTTTTTAAATCAGAGGTCGACATCCGAAGTATATTCTCAAAAATTTAGGAGCTAAATTTAAACTAAAAACTATAAGAACTTATAGGTCTATGAAAATTTGTGAAATTGTATCTTGAAAATGTACGTATTTAGGCTGCGGTCGAATTCTCGGGTAAATCATTTACTGCGGTAAATTTACATTTTTAATGCTCTTTTTCTGTTAAATTACGCATTTTTTTCTATTTTTTACTCGTTCAATTCTTATAACAATAAAGAATAAAGTATCTAAACGTAAAAGATTTACCTTTTTTTATTTCCCTTACCCTCCAGCAAAAAAAGGTAAATGCATTTACCGAATTTTGCGGATTTACCCGAGAATTCGACCGCAGCCTTAGTACGTAATTTTATAAACTTACTCGTGCTTTAATTTAATTTAAAATTTAAAATATTAAAATATTTCAAATGCTAAAATATTTAATTTCGAAATTTTCACATGTTTTTTAAAACCAAGCTTAACAATTTTCTGGAATTCTACAATTTTTGCGTATATATAGGAATTTGTTTACCTGCAACTCGGATGAAACTGAAAGAATATGTTGGGTTGGTCTTGGTAGAGCATTTATTAAAATTGGCGGGACACGGATATGAGACTCTGAGATTCTTGAACAAGAATGCCCAAAATGCTTAGTTGTAAATTCATTATTATTAATACAATTTTTGGAAGCCCTGGATTTTATTTTTTCGTTGCCGGGTTCCGCAGTATGTAAAAGTTTGAGAAGCACTGATTTATACCATCATTTGAAATAGTTTTATTTTAGTAAATTTTGATTTACAGCATTCAACTTAAAAGGTGGATTTTTGGCTTGTAATGGCCTTTGGTAGCGTTTTCGCACATGCTTGCAATACATTTATTTTGTTTACGGGAGCTTACAGTGAATAGGGTTGTGTGCGGTCAAATTAGCTATCACATGTTATATCATCTTGTGCAATTGAATACATTTAGAAAACTATTCTTTATTTAAGTTACACTCACTAAACATCACTAAGTAATGCACTCATTTTTTTCGGACAAACAACACATTGCACTAGTTTCAAACTAGCAACACATCATTCGAATTATTTGATTCACTAAAAGATAAACAAATTATTTTTTTCTTTTTAAATTTTAATAAGGTAAACAAAAGAAAAACAAAATTTATTTAAGCTTAAAATGTTTAAATAATTCATTAATTTATAAAACAAAAATTTATTTATTACTTTTTTTTTAATGGCAACGTCATTGATTATATGGCCCTAATTTTAAATATGGCCAAACCAAAGAAAATCAATAATAAGAAAATGTTTAATTAAAAAAAACCAACAGAACAAATTATATAGCGAAAAATATCCCATAAATATACTCTACACGGTGTATTATACTTTGTTACACGCATTTACCAGTTCAGTTTTAAAAAAAAAAAATGTGTAAAAGCAATTAAAATTTAACGGAAAATAAACTCACCCATTTCCAATTTGCCACGTATCACTAGAGCTCCGGTGGTGCCGTGTTGGACTGAAAAATTGTTTTTGTTTTTTGTTTTTTTTTTAGGCCATTTTACCTCCACTAAATTGCAAAAAAAATTTAGTAGTTTTGCACACCGACCGAATTCTCGATCAACCGCTTTGTTTACTACACAAACTTTGGATATGGATCACTAAAACTAAAACTACTTTACTTATTTAATAACAATAATTTCACTTTTAGAACCAAATTAAATAGTACATAATTTAAAAGAAAATACTATATGAATTTAAATAACGATTTACGTTGTAATATCTTTTTATTTTTTTTGTTGCTAAATACATTTTAGCAGAACCATAACATGATAATATCCGCTACTCTTAAATTGTTAACCGCTACTTTTTCTTTGTACGGCCTCTAATTGACACGGATCACGAACTTAAAACAAATTTGGATTTGACAAGCAGATCTATAACCGCTAATCCAAGTTGATAACACGAGGTGTCGCTGTACAATAAAAATGCAACGCCCTGTTACTGTTAAAGCCCCTACAGACGATGCAATTTGGTTGGTTGATTGGTGCGATTTGGTTGGGTTGGAGGTAAAATTGCATAGTGTGTATACATGTCGGTGCGATAAAATTAAGTTGCATGAGTTGCAAGGAAAATTCTATCCAACCGACCAACCAACCAACCAACCAACCAAATTGCATCGTGTGTATTGTTGTCGGTGCGATATTTCGTCATATGTGGTGTTTTCATAGTAGAATTTATTCACTAGAATTTATTCATATAGTGCGTTTCTTAAAACAAATATCTCCGAAAAATAATAAAATAATTATTGATTTATTAGAACTCTATAGAGAATTTAGTTGTCTCTGGGATACATCAAGTAATCTTTATTGCAACCGAGACACGGCCTGCACAAAGCGCTTGAAATGCTCACCGAAAAATTTAAAGAACTTGAAAGTGATGCTACGATCGCCACAGGGGAAAAAAAATTACATAATATGAGGACCGCGTATAAAAGGGAGTCGAGAAAAGCGAATTGTGGCGAAATTGCCGCGCTGAATTTCAAATCAGCATAGTCTCGCCCTGTTGCAAAATATCTTAGAGTAACAACTAATCACTCTTCAGCACTGATCGCTTCTCTCATGACTGTGTCTTGTTTCGATATTAAAGGGTTAACTAGCTGTAATAATTCCATGAAACAGTCGCTATCCATTAGCAGATAATTGCGAAAATTGTCACTATTCAGCTCTTTTAATAATATCATGTGGCTAAATTTTTTTCGGTCCCTTAGCCAGTTTTTAGCCCACAAATTTCTAGGCCTGGTTGGTGGTCAGTTACAAGTTATTGAGGCTGCTAGTGCAATTTCAATTTTTCGTTTTTTTGATAAAAAAGACATGGCGCGTTTGTTATTTTTTAACGAAAACTAAATGTCAAATTCTTGTACCAATCAACAACTAAACGTCAAAATTGGTAACAACCAAATTGCAAATCAAGTTGCATGGTGCGTAGTCAATACCAATTTGGTTGGACCAACCTCAGCAATTTGGTTGGTGCAACCAAATTGCATCGTCTGTAGGGGCTTTTAGTGCATGTCTATAAGGCTGCAGAAATAAAACCGTTCAGAACCAATTCACAATACATATACTTGGCAATCACCTTACCTCAAGTCAAGGAAATACGTATTCCAAAATAATGAATTATTTTTGCACCAACTCACTTTTTGCACAATTAATTTTAATTTTTCTAAATTTTTTTTTGTTTTTGTATCGAAAGCGAAACAACAAACTATTTTCGTTGATGGTGTGAAGGAACGTGTAAAATAAATAATTTTTCGTTCAAAACCAAACAAAAAAAAAACAAGAATATTGGGAAATAAATCATAAAGGGCACAATTACTTCTTTTCGGTCAAAATACTTGGCCGTACACAAAATTTCCCCCTTCTAAAGTTTCAGCATTCTTTTAAACTACATTCAGGCGCCCGTGCGCAAATATGTTATTTTTCATTTTGATATACATATGTACATACAATATATTCATTCATGCAACAACATTCGGGCGTTATACGAAAATATTTTTTTGTTTGCCTTCAAATTGATTTTGAATGAAATAACGACAGTTACAGACTGCCCTACGACTCTTTATCGATTTTGTTTTTCTCTGCAATTTTTCTGCTATTTATTCTGCCTTGCGAAATTGTTTTAATGCAGAATCTTGATCTTCTGTCTCTTTTTTTATTTCCTTTCTTTTTCGTTTCAGCTAATCTTTTTTTTAAGCATTTTATTTTCTTCATCATTTTAGAACGGTGTGGATAAATTATAAATGTACGGTGTTCCGAACTTTTAATTACTATTCGCAAGGGCTTTTGAGGTACTGCGAGGAAGCTTCGAATTTGGACGTTTGGATCATCCTCATGAATTACTGGTACCTAAGCCAGATGAGTCAATATTTTCTGGGCCAACAAACTGTAAAAATGATATGAGTAACGGTTAGGGAACATAATATAGCACAAGTTGTAATTACTTCATCAATAAACTCGATCGAATTAATCTCCTGCGTTATTGCACCATTAAGATCTTTCATTGTTTGAATCGTAAGTTCGTTGTATTAAAAAGGGAATTATTAGCCCGCTTTTCAATTTGTTTGGATTTGTCGATTTCGTTCTCACCGTCATCTTCATTGGCATCATCGTAGTCAAATATAAATGTAGTTTCATCTTCCTACGAGGTAATTGAAAATAATATTAATAATAATTTATTTGTTTTCTAGGTAGGTACATAAACATATACATACTTTGTTCTGGTTCAAATTTAAATTAAATGTCTGATAAATTCGCAACAAGATGAAAAAAAAACCTGAATTTGGACTGTTCGGTAAATTATCCAATTAATCAAGTTTTTCTCGGCCAACAATTTCTTTAAACTTTTCAAAATTGATTACATTTTCTCCAAAATTGGTTTGCACATCACGGGCGACATGTTTATCTTTCTCGAGTTTTTGCCTAAACATTTCGTGTAATCTACCGCGTATGGGTTAAATGGTTGTAAGCCACAAGTGCGAAACCCAACAACATTTTGTTTGCTTTTTATCAATGTTTTGTTTTCTCCAATTCAAAACAGTTTTTTGCCAACCCGTTTTCAGGGGTTTAAAAGTCGAAACGTCTGCAGGTTGCACAATCTTTGTCGAGCTTGGGTATAAAGAAATTTAGTTAATTTTCAAAGGTTCGCATGCATAATTTGGACAGTTGATAGGTTAGATGCGTTCTGTGTCCATCAACATATAAAATTATCGGGAATTGTACTTTCTGTGCCACGACGCTTGGATTGAAAATGTATCTGATGTACTCGAAAAAAATCTTCGGTTTTCATCCACCCAGAATCCGATTTATTTCAACCATTTTAGACCACTTCGAATTGAATTTATAATGAGCCCCGGCACACGATAAAATATTAGTGGTGGTACTATAAATCCAGAAGCCGAGAAACTGAATATAACGGTCAATTTTTCCTTTGCTTGGCCTCTATCAGTGTCGTAAACATTTCTTGCCCCTAAAGTAACACGAAATAAATTAATTGCATTTGCCGGTTAGTATAAAATAAATAAATCATATAACATACCTTTCAGAGCAAGCACATTCCCACTTTTCGGACACATTAAAAAGTTTGTCTCATTACCATTAAATATCCTCGAAGGATCTTCAAGAATGCTGAGAATTTTTTTTTTTCACGTAAGCTTCAATTTGCTTAAACCACCCGCATATGTTTGTCTCTGCGACTTTAAAACTAGCATCTGTTATTGGTTCAGGACTACGAATAGAACGGATTGGATGTCTTTTAGGCAGCTTTCGTACCATTTATCTCCCGGCAAGTTGCCCGTAAATGGGTTTAATCTTGGTGTTGCATCCAAAAACTCTTTCACAACACTCTGAACGTCTTCCTATTGTCGTGGAAAATCTTTAGCATGGTTAACTAACAACTAATCCACAATCTGATTTTCCTCTTCATTTTTGAGTATTGGTGATGGCCCAAAAATGTTTTTTCCATCATATTGTGCAATCGGCGTGGATCGATAGCCCGCCGTTTATTTCGTTAAGTGTCATTTCTATGAATTTGGCATCGTATTTCCGCACTTTCGGAATTTTTCTGAAAATAATCGCTCACAATGATCATAAAAAATGAAAATTTGTCGGTCTTTCAAGATAGAATCGTTCTCATTCAAATAATTTGTTTAGTTCAATTTATTAAGAGGCTTATTACTACAAAGTAAAATTTAGTTCAAGAAACCTATAATAAGCCCCCTAGGCTTAATACTAGTTAAATATACACAGTCAGTTAATAAGCCTCCTATTTATTATTAAATTTAAGCTAAATTATGATACAAAACTAGTTTATTTCTAGTAAATAATTAGAAAATTCAATTGTTTAAACAAACTGAATTATTAATAATTATGAAAGTATTGATGAACAAAATCAATCCTTTAAGAAAAACTTCAATGCTCACCTGACTTTTTTACTATCACTGACACCCGTCTGATCACATTTAAATTTAGAGCAGTACTTGCTGATTTGATTACTGATGTTCTAAAACTGATTTTAGATATGTAACTAAAGAAAAATAATTCCGTTATAATTATACATAAACACGAGCACAAAATTTTGGCGCGAAACTAAATTAATTTATTATTTGAGGCGTTTAAAACCACAGTGGTCTAACCCACATTTAAAATTGTGACTTTTTTAGTTTAATCGGCCATAAATCTTCATTGAAATGGTTATATATTATAAAACAAATATTGCAATAAAAAATATCCTGGAAATAACTGTTTTTGGAATTGGAGGTTAGTTTTTGTTTCCAACGAACATTTATGACCGATTAAACGAAAAAAGTAAAAAAAAACAATTTTATTTTGAAACGGTTAAAATCAAACTATTCGTCGCCCATAATAAATAGTATGCGTTCGGTGAATCAATTCTATCGTTCAATTTTTTTGAGCAACAAACACCAAAACTCAACGAAATTTCGAAAACAACGAAAATAAACGAATAATTCGAACTACAGCGATGAAAAATGACAGAACAAAAACATTGTGCGCTAAGATAAGACCGACCACTTTCAGAGAAAATCTAATTTTTCTCCATTTTTATTTATTATTATCATTTTAATTGAAATATAGTTTTGTTACGTTTTTATTAAGTGTGTCTATCGTAATTATAATATGCTTATTTTAGCTATCGAATCGAAAAAAAGTCTTTTTGGGGTGTGCAAGCGCAATACAAACATTTTTTGAGAAAAAAAAAACAATCAACAAGTGTTTGTATAGTATGTGGTTGTGTCCGTGTATTGCCAGTAAAATTTGTGTGATTATGACGTAAGACATAAGTAATGCTATAATGTCAAATAATTAGTCAGCGAGAACATTACGATAGTTTCATGTTTTTTTTTAATAAAAATTAAAAAATTTCTATTATACTATGAAGTGTTTTTGTAAATTTGTGATTTAAAATAAGAATAAGTGAATTTATTAAGAAAAAAATTAGTTTTAATTACCTATAAAAATGTCAAAGCCTGGAATATTGGATACCCTTTTAGGGCGACGCCGAGGTGGTGGTGGCCGTACTGCTCAACAAACATATAATCGGCCACAATCATCCGATACACAATTTCAAATAAACGATGAGCAAGATCATAACGCCGAAATCTTACGATTAACCGTTGAAGAGGTGAATCGAAAATTTTTAGATTTCGTCGAGGATATGAACATACCTAAAGACAAGCGGGAACCCCTTCTACTCAAATCAATCGATGAGAAGCGACATATGCTTCTAATGGCTATAAAAAAAGGTAACTACTTATTTCTAAATATATTTAGGGAATTATCAGTGTAAGAGGTCTATCATTTTTGGATTGTGTTACATATTCGCTGTACAACACGCGTAGCTATCAAATCTGTGTTGCTGACTACTAAGATTGCTTATTGAAATCTGGAATGTAAAATATAAACGTTTGATAATTTTTTCAGTTACTTGGATAAAACAACTCAACTCTGCATTTTTAATGTGGCAATAAGCCGAACTTCCGAACAGCGGTCTCCTAGAACTATAAATTAGCTATTTGACCGAGATACTGGGATTGGGCAATATTACAAAATGCTTTTACCAGTTTTGATGGAAGAAAAACAGAAATACTAAAATATGTGACTGAGGTTCACAAACTAGTAGCCAATACTTCAAAATTAATAGTCTGAGTTTATGGTGGTCCAGATGTCTTCATCTTTTTCAGTTAAAGAATGTGATATTTAGTTAATTTTAAAATGAATTATATAACGGAAGATTAATGAAAGATAAAGAGTTGATAAGATTGAGATCAGAAGTTTGGAAAAATGAATTGAAATACTTAACCAGGGTTCACTACATCGTATAATTGCGGATAGATTCCGATACTGGTACATTATACCTATCCGCAAACAGTTTGAACATTCATTATTACTATGTCGTTCGTCATAAAACACATAATTTTCAATCATAAATTATTATTTTTAGACATGCAAACAATTATAAATAATCTCTTTAAGTAATTGTGATACATTAGTAAAGATAAAGTGATGATATTCAAGCTTCTCATTGTTATAGTCGTAAACATTTTATTTTCTAAAATTAGACAAAAAAACAAAAAGAAAACCAAAGTAAAAATTATCTCCTTGTACTAAATTTGACATCCAAATACAACTACAAAAAAATCGCTATTAAAAGTCAGCCTTGATAGCAAGAAATTATATAAACATATGTGTTATGAAAGTCTAATAAACTTTTTTATTTTGTATCGGAAAGCTTATTATCTAAAGTTTATCTACAACATAAATTGATAACAACGACAATTTTTTTTTTATATAGTGTTGAACTCCGCAAAGTTACTTAAATTTTATCATTTTCAATTGAGTTCGGTCTGCATGACTAATTCAACCCCGTTGCATTTTATTAAAATAAGATCCCACTAACCTTCAATGCAATCAACCATCAATCACATTTCTCTTTCATATTCATATTACAGAAATTACTACACACGAGACGATTCGATTCATCACACTTATTTTTTTTACACTTTTAAGAATTTTTCTCTGTATAAAATTGTATACAGCCATACCTGATTTAATTAAATTAGGTAGCAAGTATGTGAATTACCAAAGTAAACATTCGTATAAATATTAATATATACTTTATAAGCTAGAGCAACAACAAAAAATTTGCTTAGTCAACTTAATTTGCTAAGAGCTTCTTTTTCTACATCGAATCGAGGGTATCTATATCATATCACGGTTATCAAATTCATAAAATTCCATACACTTCACACCGTCCAACAATTCGATATTTAATTTTTTTGTAATAAATTCGATGGAAATGACTTAATTTAAAAATAAATCGTAAGAAATTATTTTTGGTAACATTGCGACGCGCGAGAATAGGTGTAGGTGGTCATAAAATGTGGCCACTTTATTTAGTTTTTTTTTTTCTTGTACCCAACACAATGATGCAGTTGATTTGTTATTTATAAATATCGCGTATTTATTTATACATTGATTGCGCCATATTCTTCGTTTTGCTATGCTATTTTCTAGTGTGTCCTCAAATTTGAATTCAGTTGCTAATATTATTCACTGAAGGTCAGTCAGCCTTATTTAATTAACAGTCGATGGAGTTTGTCAGCGAACTACATACATCAGTTTGGATTATATAAATAGATGTTGATAGAATATTTTACTGACGCTTTCATGTTTTTCGTTTTACTTAATCACTTGTGCGTAGAATTAAAAATTTTAGATGGCCATTTAGTTCTTGCTCGGTAGGGAAAATGTAGATTTGAATTTGACCAGCACATAAATCAGAAAGAATAAAAACAACAATGTGAGACAATAAAAACTCTCTCTAAAGATAAAGTAAACAGCAAAGTAGAAAATAAGGAATTGGCACTGGTTAGAAGGGCCGTTAGACGTTCGCTAGATTACAGTATTGCCAATATAAATTCAAATTGTGATATTTAAGTTTGTTAAGATATATATATACAAATAACCAAATTAATCAGCTTCAGTTGTGTATTGTTTGTTAAATTCCATAATCAATTATAGGATTATTGCTGTCATTTTGATTGTTGACCTAAAAATAATTAAATATAATCAACAAGATAAAGAGCACTTAGGCTTACTATCACTATAGACTTTAGACCATATTAGAAACTAGTTGGTTAACCCTTTCAAATAAGTACAAACAAAAAGTATTTTTGCTGGTACAAAGACTTTCCATAAAACACAAACAGGGACATAAAATTTAAAACACTATGAAACTTTGTGTCAGAAAAAATGAAATGTGTCAGAATTAAAATTAAACAACGTTTTACTGGGGCATTGCAGATAAAATTTCTATTGCAGGAAAATTGACTGCGTATCCCAAATTAACTTGATTTAAATGACAACATGACATTGATTTAAATGTATATTTGTTTAATGGTATATGTTATCATGTTGTCATACCAGCGAAAGTGTTACAGAAATACAATAAAATAGAATTTGACAATTTCACGTCTAAATCAGTTATACACTCTAATCAACAATCTTGATTTGAAATATCAAATGACACTCGAACCGGGACTTTCAGTATTCCTTGATTCGTTCGAACTAAAATTGATTTTATTACCTTATCAACCAATCCTAGCGAAACAAAAACTACAATTACATTCCACCGCTATTCTACCCAAAAATAATTACAAATTAAGTACATAATTATCAATGACTAAAATGTACAATAATAAAAAATATTTGAAAATACAAAATACATAAATTGTAAAATTAAACAATTAAAAATTACAAAAACATTAAAATAAAATATTTTCTTCATTTTATGACTTTGAAATTGATCGGGCGACAGTTTGTCTGCAGCAAATTTTCAATGTTGTGTAATGGAAAGAGTTGAGAAATTGCGTGATTTGTTACTTGTGTAAACTGAAAATTAAATGTGGGTTGGAAATTGTTTTAAAGTTTTATTATGTTATCAGATTTATGATAAATTAAATCTAGCGATTAATTGCTACACTTTGATCTGTAATCTTGTGTGGGCAAATATTATTATCATATACATAGTTTTGAAGTAGAATAGCTTACAATTGTCGAACTACCATAAATTAAACTGACTTCAAATCATATTTGTGACGAAATACGTTTTTAATGAAGAACATGACTAATGAAGAAAAAAGAAAAAATTCTTAAATTAATTTTGTCATCGCTTAATACTTCTCATGCATCAGCATACCTATATCATTTTTCTAACAAAAATTATGTGTAAATGTAAATTCCACAGCCTTGTGTAATTAAATTATATAATATTCACGATAACATGTAACAATTTAATTTGAATTTGTTAACAAGATATTAAATCAATCAAACAATGGGAAACCATGATCATTCAGGTCTTGCAATTTTCTCGATTTCAAAACGTCCATAAATAGACAGACTTGTTATTATTATGGCTCACTCACTCCCGCTGTTATGTTGATTAAAATGACCAGATTACTCGAAATAAACAACTTAAACTTGTTTGTATTTTTTATATAAGCATATACATAATTTATTTCAAGAGCAAACCAAAGATGTATTTAAAAGTAAAGTTTGATTGTCTAGGCCAGCTTATTTTGAGATAAGCTATGACTATGAGTTGCTTAAAATAATGGGTGCGTCCGAAATGGAAATGCGCATTTAGCGAAGACACATCGGCATGCGATGTAGTTTTTATTTGAATTTTTAACATGTTGTTTGGTGGTATTTATTAATTTAGACTAAAGTTGTCCAATTTCAATTAATTTAATAATTATAATAAAGTTTAATTTATTTCAATAATGTGGATTTAAATTCGCATTTCAAACGCATCCAATGACTAGATTTTCAATTTTGGATCAGTATATCAATAAAAATTCCTGCGAAAAATACCAGAAAGCGCGCGGTATCACGCTCTTCTCAAATTGGTTTCTCATGCCCGATTTCAGAACAAAACAGCAATTTTTCAATTAAATAATATTTCCTCTCTTCCTTCTTTTATGAAATTGCAATTTGTTTCATAATTCAAAATCAATGCTGTCTGATTATATTTCTTTTTTACATGAACATTTTAACGGTAAATAGATAAACCAACCACGTTCAAAAAATGAACTAATACGGTGACTTAAAATAATTACCTATCTTCTTATTCAGGGTGAGGAAGTATGGAAACCCCTAAAAATCGCTAGCGAATGATCGCTCTTTTCGATTGTCATCAAAAATAGGGGTTCTAATTTAAAAGAATAACCTTGACCTCCAAATGACCTTGAAGATGAAGGTCAAGGTCACAGTCAAGCTCACCATTAAATTCCTTGTTGAAAATTACCTAAGAATAAACCTTGCTCATTTTTTTTTTGACCGAACTCCGCGAGATTTTATCGGTTTGTAAAATTCAATAAACTCATGTTGTCGTCAATTTTTTTATTAAATTTATAATTTGGTTGTTAATCAAATATTGGAGATACAAATAAAAATTCCTCTTTGCATGTCCATTTTGATTTTCAAGAAATTTCATACTTTAAAGATATGTTTTGAATAAACGCTGAATAAAACACAAACAAGTAAAGCAGAAAACTCGCTTTATTTATGTTTTTTCTAATTTTTAATAAATCTAAGCTAACCATTTCGTCTGAAACCGATGAGTGCGATTGCGCTCCTTCATACATATGCGAAAAATACCAGAAAGCTCGCGGTATCACGCTCCTCTCAAATTGATTTCTCATGCCCAATTTCAGAACAAAACAGCAATTTTTCAATTAAATAATATTTCCTCTCTTTCTTCTTTTATGAAATTGCAATTTGTTTCATAATTCAAAATCAATGCTGTCTGATTATATTTCTTTTTTACATGAACATTTTAACGGTAATAGATAAACCCACCACGTTTAAAAAATTAACTAATACGGTGACTTAAAATAATTATCTTCTTATACAGGGTGAGGAAAAAGTATGAAAACCCCTAAAA
Source organism: Tipula helvola (assembly GCA_963556165.1). Classification (NCBI taxonomy): domain Eukaryota; kingdom Metazoa; phylum Arthropoda; class Insecta; order Diptera; family Tipulidae; genus Tipula; species Tipula helvola. Next base: position 182,164,515 of record OY744482.1, read on the forward strand.
ATCTCGCGGAGTTCGGTCAAAAAAAAAATGAGCAAGGGTTATTCTTAGGTAATTTTCAACAAAGAATTTAATGGTGATCTTGGTTGTGACCTTGATCTTCATCTTCAAGGTCATTTGGAGGTCAAGGTCATTTTTTTTAAATTAGAACCCCTATTTTTCATGGCAGAATCGAAAAGAGCGATCAATTTTACGTCCGATTATGTATTTTCCAAGACCTCCCAAGATTATCTGAAGGAATCTACATTGCGAGGTCAAAATATGGAAAACCCTAGAAATCTCGTGGAGTATGTTAAAAAAAATTGAGCAAGGTTTAGTCTTAGGTAATTTTCACCAAGGAATTTAATGGTGATCTTGGTTGTGACCTTGACCTTCATCTTAAAGGTCATTTTGAGGTCAAGATCATTGTTTTATAGGGAACCCCAGTTTTTGACATCGGATGCGAAAAGAGCGATCAATTGTACATCCGAATATGTATTTTCCATGACCTCCCAAGGTCACCTGAAGGAATATATTTTAATTGTAAAGCTGATGATTTGCTATGAAAAATAAAAAATAAAATAAAATAATCATAAATAACAGAACATTGGGCACTTTCAGAGCACCAAACAGTTGGCAACATGTTGAGTAAAATCACGGCCAACGCTATGAAATTTAAGAACTTTATTAGTAATTCAAATCAAATTAGCAATGATTTCACTAAACATGATGCCAACAGTTTGCGGATCTGAAAGCGCCCATTGTAATATGTTGCTATGAAAATTATAAAAAAAAAATTTTAAAAATAAAGAATTCATTTTTTAATTTTTATTTTTTTTTTAATTTTCATAGCAAATCATAAGCATTATAACTAATATATTCTTTCAGATAACCTTGCGAGGTCATGGAAAATATATACTCGGACGTAAAATTGATCGCTCTTTTCGATTCTGTCATCAAAAATAGGGGTTCTAATTTAAAAAAATAACGTTGTCCTCCAAATGACCTTGAAGATGAAGGTCAAGGTCACAGCCAAGCTCACCATTAAATTCCTTGTTGAAAATTACCTAAGAATATACCTTGCTCATTTTTTTTTGTAACCGAACTCCGCGAGATTTTATCGGTTTGTAAAATTCAATAAACTCATGTTGTCGTCAATTTTTTTATTAAATTTCTTAAATAAATTATTTTGATATTAAAACTATTTGGTTGTTAATCAAATATTGGAGATACAAATAATTTTTATTTGATTTCGGATGTGTTTATGTTCCCAAACAATAATTTGAAATGTAACATTATTTGAGCCGTTATTTTTGAAAGTGGTATAAGTCCATTTTTCAAAAAAATTAAGTTAATGATAACAATAGACAAATGACAGTATAATCTTTCTAAGTAGTGGTAAATAGTTTATAGTTAAAATGGAAAAAACATTAATCCCTAATACTTGTGCAATAAATAAGAAAATTCAAAATTCCGTATATTTTTGCATTTATTGTTTCTCTATTCTTTCATTATCTTGTTTCAACAAAATATGGAGTTGTACCACTTTCAAATAAAACAGCTCATTTATTTTTATATAAATAGTTGACTATATTAAATATCATATAAATATCTTAAAAAATGCAACTCTGTGTATAGCTTACTATCACATTGTCTGTGCTGGGTCAGTCTGACTCCACGGATATCTTCCTATCTTTCATAAGGAAAGTAAATAAAACTACCAAATTTACAAGTAAGTTGGGCAGAAGCTATCTGATAAAGCCTGATTTTCATTAAGAAAATATTTTTATCTGTAAGAATAAAGCGAGATCAAAATATAGATTCGCTGAAGTGTGACAACAAAAAAAATGTTTTTCAGTTATCAGTACAACCATAAATTACTGGAACAAAATATGAAGCGATTGATATTTTTTTCAGTACTTTGAATACATCTACATACATATTGTGTAAGGTTGTGTTTCAATCGGTTAAAAAGCAAATATTTTAACTGTGGTAAGCAATATTTAATTTACCTCATTTTTTAACCGATTTGCTGTTCCAAATGCAACTAGTTAAAAAGTTAAAATTTTGACGTTTAAGTTTTATTTATTTTTGTTAGTTTTGTGAAGTAAAAAAATTTAATTATAAAATAATATCGTTAATTGCCATTTTCTTTTTATTTTATTTTCGTTATCTTTTAAATTTAGATTTGCATTGTTTTTTCCATTTTTTTGTGTGGTTGCACAAACCGTGTTTGGTGCATCGTTTGCCAAATTGAACTGGCCCAAAGGACGGGTCATTTACTATCTCTTAAGTCCCAATAACTCATTTTTGGCGCTACGGATTTCTTTTCATTAACTCTTAAAATATTTGAAATCTATAGTAAAAACTTAAAACTCAACTTAACATTGCAATAAAAAAAAACTAAGAGTGATCGTGATCTTCGCACTTTTTTAATAAGTTCTCTAGTCTATCCCCTTTCCAACACTAGGCAATATGTCATAAAAACCATTTCAAATACTTTATTAAATCACAAAATTTGTGTATCGGGACACATCAGCCTAATATTCGACATTCGCGATAAAAACTGGTTTTAGCTTAAATTACATACATATGTACATCAAGGGAGGATCTTTTGCTATCTTCTAAGCCCCAATAACTCATTTCTGGCCCTACGGATTTTTTTTTATTAATTCGTAAAATGTTTGAAAAAGGTAGAATAAAATGTAAAACTCAACTTTTCATTGCAATAAAAAAATCTAAAAGTGATAGCAAATGACCCTCCCTTGATGTATGTATGTAATTTAAGCTAAAACCAGTTTTTATCGCGAATGTCGAATATCAGGCGGATGTGTCCCGATACACAAATTTTGTGATTTAATAAAGTATTTGAAATTGTTTTTATCGTATATTGCCTAGAGTTGGAAAGGGGATAGACTAGAGAACTTAATAAAAAAAAGCGAAGATCACGATCACTCTTAGTTTTTTACTTTCTTTTACGTAAGTAAAATAAAGTATAGTAATCATGAAAATTTTCGACCTTGAGATTATTGAAGATTTATCTGTTTTGAGGTCCCCTGAGTCCGAAAAAGTGAGTTTCGAAATGATGTCTGTCTGTCAGTCTGTCTGTCAGTCTGTGTCCTCTCTACAGCCCAGATGGCTTAACCAATCCAGCTGAAACTTCAGATTTAAGCTTTTTTGATAAATTGGAAGGTCCCAGTGAATTTTGCTCCAAATCGGTCAACCGGAAGTAGCCACTCCCGTGGGGCAGAAAATTTGTTTTGCAAATATCTGAAAAAGTATAAGGTTTACAAAAAACTACTAAAACAAAATGTTTCCAAAAACTAAAAGTAAAAAAAAATAAAAAATAAAAATTAAAAATTAAAAAAAAAAAATTTAAAAATTAAAAAAAAAAAAATTTAAAAAAAAAAAAATTTAAAAAAAAAATTAAAAAATTTTATAAAAAAAATAAAATTGATGTGTGGCCAACACATTTCTTCTACGAACAGGGAATTTTGAGACACCAATTACGCAAACTTCTTACAAATTTATTATTTTTTATTACTTTCTTTTACATAAGTAAAGCTTAAATCTAAAGTTTTTGTTAGATTGGTTAAGCCATCTGGGCTATAGAGAAGACACAGACGAGCAGACAAACGGACAGACTAACAGACAGACATCATTTCGAAACCCACTTTTTCGGACTCAAGGGACCTCAAAACAGATATATCTTCGTTAATCTCTTACATAATATTTCGGGTTCCAGGTCCCAGATTCCGTAAAACAGAAAATTTATTTTACAAATATTTCAAAAATATACAATTTACAGAAAACATGAAAAAATAAAAACAATCTTAATAAAGTTTGCAAGAAATTTGCATTATAAAAGTTTCTTAAAATTCGCTGTTCGTAAAAGAAAGTCGTGTGTTGGCCACACCTCCATTTTTTTTATTGCAATGTTAAGTTGAGTTTTAAGTTTTTAATATACTTAGATTTCAAATATTTTAAGAGTTAATGAAAAGAAATCCGAAGGGCCAAAAATGAGTTATTGGGGCTTAAGAGATAGCAAATAGGGCTTGTAACCGGGTTTTTAACGGTATCAAAAACCCAGGTTTCTCCAAATGTGAGGAATCCGAAAACCCGAGTTGTTTACTTAAAACCCGGATTTATATTTCAAAATAAATTCTATTCAAAATTAAAGCTTGTAAAAACTCGGGTTTTCAGGATTGAAAAATCCTAAAAACCGGGTTACCCGGGTAAAAACCGGGTTTTTGCAAACCCTAAATTAGCAAATGACCCGTCCTTTGGGCCAATTTAATTTGGCAAACGATGCACCAAACACCCTGTATGACTAACATTTTTAACTGCACCGCGACCAGTTAAAACATTTCTGGTGAGTAAAAAGTTAAAATTTTAACTTTTTATGCGATAGTTTTTTCGTTTGGAACACAGCCTGGATAGCAAATTGTTCTCGCACACTGAAGCACTAACTATATAAAAAAATTAACTTCCCTCCATTCGCATTTTTATGGTATAAAAAGTGATATAATTTTTAATGTCACAAATTTAATTAGGTAAATTTTTTTTAACAAAAATAAATAATTTATCTTAATTCAATACAATAAAAATAAAACACACTCATAGAATTATGAAAAATTATGAAATTTATTGAGTATGTTAATAAAATTATGTCAAAATGTAACCATAAAATTTTACTATACAAAAATTACTGCCTTTGTTATTCTAATGGAATTTTTGATTGTTTTAACTCCTCTGTATTTTTCAGTAATGCCTGCTAACTAGTCAGTAAGATTTTCATAATGGAAATCAGGCTTAAGGCATGCGCGATTTAAATAATAAGAAACGTATCTTTTTAATTTTAAAATCGATTGGGGTCAATTTGACCCCAATACACAAAGAGAGGGTTAAGTACGTAGAACATATCACAAAGAAAGTAAATCCATATTTGACAGCTGGAACTCAAAAAGTAAAGAAAAAAGTTGATTTTTTGTGTGATAAGTGAGTGCGTTTAATACCTCAAAACTGATACAAAAATATCATGATATTATTGATCATTTTTGCCCGATTGAATACGAGGAATATTGGGCCCGAATCTGAAACGTTAAAATTCATGTTATGTTATTTTATTTCACCGCTTCCTATTTAAATTTGTATTGAAAAAACAAAAATAACATAAAACTTTGGATGGCAGAATCGGGCTTATTATTGGGAAAACGTAAAAGATGGACATATTTTGTAAGAATTTTAAAATTAATTTGGTTTAAATAATTTTTTTTTTCATTATCTAAAACGATAATCTAAACAATCCATTATCATTTCCGACAAATCCAACCATTATCATTTTCGATTTTCTTATGTTCAAATTTGACGTTTTGTTATCTTCTATCACAACAAAATTCAAATAAAAATATGTAATCATTTTCTTGGTATATAATATACTGAAATTGAGTAAACATTGGAAATTCCTTAATTAACTTCTAACTTCACGATGTTGTGAAGAATATTTTTCAGCAAAAAATTTTACGTTTAAGCTCGCTGCACGAGAAGGATTATTTTTATCCAAGGATTATTTTTCAATAGAGTTCAAATTTCCTTGTGAATTAATTTTTTTATTTGATTGCATATTGACGATTGTAAAAGTAAAAAAAGCGCCTCTCGAGGACAATAGTTAAAATGATGCACCTGATAAAACGACATTTGTCACAAATGCGACGAAAGAAAATTTAGCAATGCGGTAATTAAAAATTGTTTTTATAGTCCAAAATTGGAATTATTTACAATTACATATTAGCAATCCGATAAGTAAAAATTGTGTTTACAGATCAAAATTGGAATTATTTACAAAATTTTCGAACGTCAAATTATCAGGTAGCTCAGTTTAAAAATGTTCCACTAGGTGGAATCCGTGATGCTCCAATCGTCAATACGAAAAGGCGAAATTTTTTCACTAACATACGAGAGGAATATCATAAATAAGCAAATATTTCAATAATGGGCAACAATTATTGTTCTAAACGATTTTTTTGTGTTGTTATGTTGGCCGTCTGCAAGATTATTTGCCAAATGTTGAATAAATTTCAACTAGCGAGGAAAAATTTTAAAGGGGAAATTTATATTTTTTTTATCAAAGCAGTGATTTCATTGGGTGAAAATGTTGGGATAAAAATAATCTCAGAAATAATCTCGCCCGTGCAGTCGGCTTTAAAGCTCAGTATGCAGCTCGGGCTAAGATAAATTTTAGCGCGGTCTCCACAAGTCTCCATTTAATTACAGATAAATCGCCATGCTAAAAATTTGTGTAGAGATAAATTTTGTTGATTTTGTTTGACTTTTATTCGTTTGTTTTCAATGAAGCTTCTGTCCAAATAATCCTCTAAATACTCGACTTCGTAATGTTGGTCGGCCATTTTGACTTCTGTCTTCTTTATATAAACTTAAGGTCGATCCGCACGATGTGTTTTTAGTTATGTTTTAACAAACTAAAATATGTCAAAAAATACAAGTGTATTTTAAAACATTTCAAAAGTTGAAAATCGCATCCACACGCTCATTAAAAACATTTGTGTTTTGTAATATTAATACGGATGACGATAGATAAATCTATGGCGAGGCGACTTTGATTTTTTTAGATTCATTAATACCTAAAATTAAAAACAAAAAAAAGGAAAAATTACGGTCGAAACCATGTTTGATTACATTTGCAAATTTTTTTGAGGTTATATCCTATGTAAAAACATACCAAAATGGATAAAAGTCATTTGCGAAAATTACATATGTGCGGACACATATGTAATCACAAAAGCAAAAATACAACATGTGGTCATAAAAAATTGTCACAAATGTTGACACATTTGTGAAAGTACATGTAAAAACTCGTCGTGCGGATCTACCTATAAATTAATTTTACTTCGTGGCTACTTCAATTATAAAATGAATCAAAATTCAAAACCGTCAAAATTTATCTTCAAATTATTGTCCTTGTGAGATAAATTACGGCTAAAATGTTTGAAGAATTTATAGTGGCGCAATCTAGATTTGAATGAAACAACTGAAATTCTCAGCTAAAAAAAAATTATTTTATTTAGCTAGCTAAATTTTACGTCAAATTTGTATGGAAAATTTATCTTAGCTTGAGCTGCATACTGAGCTTAAAGTCGCCTTAAAATACAATAAATTTATACAATAGTAAAAAAAAAGCGAGAAACAAAAATTATTTTCGTAACAGACCAGGGCGCCTATTCTTGAAATTCGCCGAAAAAAGTCGCCGATGACTTTGGTATAAAACAATTTAAATTTTCGACTGAAATGACGTATTTCAATATAAAATTATAGGCGACCTTTTCGGGTGAATTTCAAGAATACGGGCCCAGGGCCCCTATTCTTGAAATTCGCCGAAAAAAGTCACCGGTGACTTTGGTATAAAACAATTTAAATTTTCGACCGAAATGATGTATTTCACTAGAAAATTATCGGCGACTTTTTTGGGTGAATTTCAAGAATAGGCGCCCAGTGCTGAGATGATCTAACATCACTTTCGATTCGTTTTCGATAATATTTTGTCTCATGTAACAAGAACAAAATTGTACGCTATTTTCTTCTTTCATTACAATTTTTCTAATGCGATCTCAGCCTTCTGTATACTTTTCCTTTTCTTCACATCGATAAAATATCGCAAACAAAATTTTTTGTGATAAAGAGTGATGAATGAAAGTAGAAATAGAATGATGTTTTATTATGCGAGCATGCTGAGATCGCAATAGAAAAAGCTTAATTCAAAAGTCGAAATAGTATACAATTTTATTCAAGAAAAGAGAGACTATCGAACATCGAAAAAAGTGATGTTAGAACATCTCAGCACAGGCCTTTTTCAGCGCTAAGTAAGTCTTATTTATTATAAAGAATCAGTTTATATACATACCAACGTGATTTATTTTTCCAGATTTATGTCATTTATCTTGGTCCTCCTGAGTAGCCATGGGTTTGATGTCCAGGGGTAAACGGATGACGTGGCTATCATAATTGGAGGCAAGTTTGATAGGGTCATCTCTGATCTCATGCAAAATGCACTCGATTTAATATGGCAGTTGTGTGACCGGGAAGGACTCAGTCAAATAAAACTGTCATTGTCCCTTTTACGAGGAGGAGGAAGCTCTCGCTTATAGCTCCCTCGTTAAACGGTACTGTTGTTGCTTTTTCCAAAGAAGTTAAATATCTAGGGGTCATTCTAATCTACATCATAAACTGAACTGGGAACAACATTTACAAAAAATTCAAAATAGAGCCACAAAGGCTTTTTGGGCCCGTCAGAGACTCTACGGACGCACTTAGGGACTACATTCAAAAATGATCTACTGGTCCAAAATGATCTAACAATCATTAGGCCTATGGTCGCTTACGCATCGCTAGTGTGGTGGCCTAAAACCGAACAAAGGGCAGCGCAAAATTTATTGAATAAGGTTCAGCGTATGGCCTGCATTGGGGTTACGGGCTCAATGAAAACATGTCCGACCGCAGCAATGGAGGCACTCCTAGGACTAACTCCATTGCATCTGCAAGTTAAAAAGGATGCTGCTACTAGAGTAGGCCCTTAAGATACAGGCGGAGGGTAACATCAAACCAAGCAATATGGTGGGTCATCTGGAAATCCTCAAGGAGTTTCAGACAGACCCTACTTTCAAGTTGCACCAATTCGCGAAATGATAAATTATAAGTAATATTTTGATAAGCGATAAGTTTGAGGTTTTTGATAAGTTTTTCGTAGTTCTGTTGCACCAAAAGTTTTAACTTATCAATAATCGACTACATTTAATGATAATTATCCAAAATAGCAATAAGAAAAATTTCACTACTCAAATAAATTGATAAGAGCTACAAATTGTAGTGGCATGACGGAATTAACCAGACTTCCGTCATGCCACTACAATTTGTAGCTCTTAACTATGATTGTGATAGACGATTATGATAAAATTAAACATGGGCTATGGAAATGGGATTCTAAGGTAATTTTGGATAAAGTTCTGGAATGTGGCCAATTAAAGTGGAACTTCGCTGTTTCTTGACCGATTATGATTAAATTTGACATGGGCGGGAGAAATGAGATTCTAAAATGATGTTTTAACAAAGTTCTGGAATATGGCCAATTAAGTTGGAACTTCGCTGTTTCTTGGCCGATTATGATTAAATTTGACATGGGCGGGAGAAATGAGATTCTAAAATGATGTTTTAACAAAGTTCTGGAATATGGCCAATTAAGTTGGAACTTCGCTGTTTCTTGGCCGATTGTTATGAAATTTGACATCGCCGATAGAAATGGGATTCTAATATGATTTTTGGATAAAATTCTGGAAAGTGGCCAATTAAAGTGGAACTTACCTGTTTCTTCACCGATTATGATGAAATCAAACGGGTGCGGTGGAAATGGGTTTCTCAAATGATTTTTATATAAGGTTCTGGAATATGGCCAATTAGGAAGGAACTTAGCCATTTGTTATCCGATTTTGATGAAATGGAGTATGTACGATGGAAATGGGATTCTTAAATGATTTTTAAAGGAAGTTCTGGAATATGGCCAGTTAGGAAGGAACTTGGCCATTTCTTATCCGATTTTGATGAAATTGATCATGTACGATGGAAATAGGAATTTTAAATGATTTTTAGAGGAAGTTCTGGAATATGGCCACTTAGGAAGGAACTTGACCATTTCTTATCCGATTTCGAAGAAATTGAGCATTAGGATGGAAATACATAGGTTTCTACAATGATTTTTAGATAAAGTTCTGGAATATGACAAATTATGATGGAACTTGACCATATTCCAGAATTTCATCTACAAATCACTTTGAAATCCCAATTCCATTGTACCTGTCGAGTTTCATCCTAATCGGTTGATAAATAGCCAAGTTCCATTCTACTTGGCCATATTCCAGAACTTCATCTAAAAATCATTTTAGAATACCATTTTCATTGTACCTACCTGTCGAGTTTCAACGTAATCGGTTGATAAATAGCCAAATTCCACCTTATTCATGGATCATTACAACTTATCATAAAAATTTGATAATTTGTCATTTGATAAGTTACAGACATTGTGATGTGCAACGCTAATCACTTATCATTATCAAAATTCGATAAGTTTTTAAATTGATAAGTGAGTGAGATTTTTTTACTTTTGGTGCAACACTTATCACTTATCCATTATCAAAAAAACTAACTTTTGATAAGTTGTTAAGTAATAAAATAAGTGATAAGTAGTTGGTACAATAGGGCCCAGATCCCTTTTGCGGCGTTCACTAAGGGGGCACCTTAGACCAGCGGTAAAACGCTGGGAGGATGTGCAAAAGTCCTCCTACTGTCGCAGAATTCCAGGTTTGCGACAGGCGAAAGAATTTATTTCACCTTCGTCAGCCAGGGTCAAGGAATGTCTTGTACTTAGGAAACCTGAGCTAAAGCTGCTTACTGGCTTCTTCACAGGTCACATTCCCTTAAGGTATCACCTTAACAAAATGGGCCTAAGTACGACAGATGGATGCCGCTTCTGCGACCTGGAAGCGGAATCAGCGAAACATGTTCTGTGCCATTGTTCAGCCATTTTCTGCCAAAGATTACAACATCTAGGAGGGAAAGTAATGAGCCTAGATAGTTGCATCGTATACCGGCCGACAGTATTGTCAGGTTCATTAAGAGCCTGAATATTGACTAGACGGCTCATTAAGTAGAGCCCATGCACAAAAGATCGTTTAGGTCGCAGTACGAGGTGGCTTGAACACATTTTGTAACTTTGTTTACTAATATAAATGCTATAGTCCAGTGTTTGACGGTATTACCTCAGAATTCTTACGGGCAATACCGATTTACGTGAAATTTGGACAGTAAATAGGGAATAGCTCAAGGAACTAAAGTTATATAGTGCCAATGTGTGATTTTACTCGGGGGGGGGGGGGGGGGGGGGTTTAAGTGGATGCCACTCTTTCTAGGGGTACATTTTGATGAGATGTACTGAAAGATGATTTATTTTTCATAATGTTCGCAGATCGAAACTGAATTGCAAACTCTTAACAATTTCTCCTCAAAGTATTATAATTAATTTTTACGCCTAGGATTAAAAGTGTAGCAGCACAACACGAACATTTTTATAATATGTAGTAACAAAAACGCCAACTTAATTATCAAATAAAAGTTTTAAAACAAGCAACTTTTAATATCCTGTAGAAAAATTCAATTGTAAGAGAGTTTTTTTAACCTGTAAAATGCGTCGTAGAAAAGTTGCATGGAAAGAGTTATGCATTCCAGCGGACCGCAATTTTATATTAATTATTTTTTATTCAACTAGAATGATACTAAAAATTTCGATTTGGAAGATACTAATGTTAAATTCTTTGGGGTTACTCGAAATAAAGTAACTTTTTTATGTCCCAAAGAATATGAAATCTTTTTGTAGTTGTGTTGGTGTAAAAAGAGCAAAAAAAAGTGAAGTTATATTTTACTGTTTTAAGGTTATGTTTTAAATATTTACATAAAAAACTAATAATATACGATTAAATAACTAAAACAAGTTTTTTTTTTTAAATTTAATAAATGTTTCATAAATGTTAGCGCATTAATATTCACATAAACCACAAATGAAATATTAAATGGAGTTTTGTTTTTGTTTACAATTCACTTTGACATTTCACATTCCTATGTATTTGTAAAGAGTAAAAGTGAATCTACCAAAAAATCCGAAGTAAAGCAATTTGCTCTCGAGCAAAAAAAAGAGTGCTTTATTTTCTCCCAAAGAATTTGTAATGTCAAATTGTTACCCTTCGAGTAAAATTTTTACCCTTCGGGTAAAATTTTTTACCCTCAGAGTGTTTTTTTATCCCCAAAGAATTTGACATAAAAATTTCAGAAACAAATTAAACGGAGTGGGGATAATTTTGTTTTTTGAAAAAAAAAAAAAACGGACTGCACATCCCTCTTTACGAGTTAAATTAAATAAAATGATTTTTTTTTCTCTTTCTATTTATTGTGTTTTGAAGCAGTTATCTGGACAGCGATTTTGGTCGCAAAATGAGGATTGATTTGAGGATTACCGGAAGGCAATAGTATTGGTAAATTGTATTGGTGTTGAATGTGCATTTTTTCTTTCAGTTTTTCGTTTAATATGATGCAAATAAAAGATATAAAATGACGCGAGTAATAGGGATAACATGATACAAATAAGAGGAATAAGCTCAGAAGAGAACGACTGAGAGGATGTATTAAGAGAGACTGGGACAGAACAACAAATTCCGAAGAAAAAAAAATTAAAAATATTTCGAAGCGAGAGAGACTCAAAATAAAAAATATTAACCAAAAGAAACAAAAAAGCTAGAAAACAAAACGATTTTGTTTAGTATTGTGTTATGTGTTGCAATTGCAAGTGCAACTCATGATGGTCGGTTGCTCCTATACGATGTAATGTCCGTGGTTGGAGAAATTTGATTCTAGCATATACACAGCAAATAAAAAAGCGAGATACTTTCCTTTTTAACTTGCGTAACCTTTTTTTATATACAATTTTTTTTTTGTTTAGAATAAAATGTCCGCACACTTCGACATAACATCGTAAAGGAACAACCCTCACGAGCTGCAAGGCAACACAATACTAAAAAAATAAACAAAATCATTTTATTTTCTTACTTTCTGTTTTGGTTCCTTTGTTCAAAATTTAAAAATTAAAATGTTTAATTTTTTTTGTTTTCATTTATGTTGCTTTTTGTTTTTTTTTATTTGCGAGAAATTGTTTTGGTTACGTTTATGTATTTTGTTTTGATTTTTTATTAACGAATGAATTCCACTAGTAAGAAGAAAGGGAAAAATAACTCAAGGCGAGCGTAAGCACCAAAAATTTGAACCGATTCACCCGCTTGGTTTGTTTTTGATACTTACCCCATGAGAAAACGCATGAGAAAATACACTAATACAATACAAATATTTGACGGTACACAATAGCAAAATGTATATTATACACCGTGTACATATACAAAACTCTCAATCCTCATTTTGCGACCAAAATTCCTGTACTGGAGTTCGTTATGAGTTCCTGGCTTAAAGTCCACATACTATATGTCGAAGTTATTGTAAGATTTGTCCTGTTCTAACTATGTAGCACTTCATTATTGGCAAATACAATCGAATTGCCCGTTTTTATTTATATGTATACATATGTGCGTGTGTTTGACGTAATGCAGATTACATACCTAGGCAGAAAGTATTCTATTCCTGTCGAGAGAACTTTAGTTTACCGAGAAGCGTAGCCTCGAGGCGAACTAAGTTTCGAGACGGGAATGGTACTTTTCGCCGAGGTTTGTATACTATTTTATTCACAATCAGAGGCATTTAATAAAACAAGCAAAATCATAACATAAATAAATAAAAATCTATCTATATTAACACTTAATTACTGTCTGATTACGTCTCATTACTAACTCCATTTTTACTATTATTGACCGCTTTGAAGTGTAACCGCGCAGTTTCTAACCTTTAAAGAGGTTGGAAATGCTATATGTTACCAACTGATTGTGAGTAAAAAATATTGTTGACGTTTTTGAAAATAGAATTTTATTCAAAATGACAATACTACTTAGTTGTTGGTATTAGTAAAGGAGGGGTAAATCTGCCAAAAAATCGAGATTTGTAATCGAGCAAAAATGTTGCACGGCCGATTGCTTTTTCTTGACAAATCGAACAACATTGACAACATAAAAATCACTCGTTTGACAATGGATTGCTTTTTCTTGGGGTGAATCGAAAACGACATAAATTTGATTTCAACTTTTATAAAGTAATTTAAGAATTAGTTGGCAGAATTAATAATTTAGCCAATTTAACATGTTCAAAACTTTTTTATATTGTACAAGCAAAGCCTATGGCATTCCATAGTGCCTGGTAAGTTGAATAAACTTGTTTATCTTGATAATGGATTTTAGATCAGCACATCGCTTTTTTACGCTAACAATTACACCAGCTCAAAGGTTTGATGAAGAGCTGAGTTGCCTCAATATTCACATGACGCTGCAGTCATGTGTCCTTTCACTTTTCTGGATTTTATTTCAAACTACGTCTATTTAAGAAAAAAATCACTGAGGAGATATAGTTACTAAAGTGTTTGGTTGCTCTGTTTGGTGCAACCTCAAAGTTGAGACTTACAAATTAGAAGCTTGTTGCATGTTGATAGAGAAGAATTTCTTCCCTTCAGTGTATTGGCTGATTTTCTGTATTTAGTCTTAGTTCTTCACTTTCTTCTTTAATTGTGTTTTCCATCGTGTATATTTAGTGCTCACGTCATATGAGTGGTCCGAAATATCAACATACACGAGTATGGTCTACTTTACAGCCTATCATATTAAAATGATAAATATGTTTCAAACAAAAAGATAAAATTTCATATCGATACAAAGTTATCGTGGTTACAAACTTTGATTAAACACTAACGACAGACATGTTTACAAATAAAGCGAAATAGTGGTCTGTCTAAGGAAGTAAGCGATAATAATTAGGGCATTCAAAACCGGTATCAGATTTATCTTTAAATACCACATTTATATGACGTAGCTTTCAGTAGCTGAATCTAAATTTGTTTTACGGCCTCAAATAGATCAGTGGTAAACTGTTTTTTAAACCAAACTGGTTGCACAAAAGCAGTTAATTTTGTTCAGTCTCTAACAAAAAATGACTTTAGTGATAAAGAAGTATGTGTATGTTAATCCATACTGTTCAAATGATCAATAAACTGTGAATTCCACAACTTTCGGTTCAGGAATCAATCAACCTAACCCATAAAAAACCAAACCACCTCGTTCGGAAAACATCGCTCTCGTCGCTCGTTCTCTATTATTGCACCGACTTTAAATGTGTAAATGGACTGCAATATGTATATTCTAAGCTTTGACTGTAACATATTATGTATCTTACTGCTAATTAATAGTTTTACTTTGTAATTTATTCGAATTCAGGAAACATTTTTCCTAATGATAACTAATAAATACGATGTGGAAAAGCCGCAGACTATAATTATAAATTACATTTTATCAACAATGTTCTATTTTAAACCTAAAGCCCCCGTTCTAATTCGGGTTTGTTCAAACTTAAATTAGTTTAGTTCGCCGAAATCATCATGTACTTCTTTTATTAAATCGATGCCAGAATTCCTTCAGTAAAGTTGTGTCTGTCATTCATTGAAGTTTCCACATTTGTTGAACACTTCTGACATAAATAAAGCACACTATTCATAAAACAAAAACCAAAAAAAACTTAGATTAGACCGCAAAATACATATTGATAATATTTAGCCGGTTGATTTTGTTGTGTTTAATTAACTCTTATTTGTATCTGTAATGCATCCGTAATTTGTTTTTAATTTTTAGTAAACAAAATATGTTGATTATCTAATAAAGGAATATAATAAAGAAAGAAATTAATCATGCTTTGATGTTTATGTGACGTACAATGAACTTAAGTTACGGTAGTTTATTTTATTTATGGTAATCATTGAAAATCAATAAAAAAATACGTAAATTTGGGTCGATTATGGTATGAGAGGTAGATAATATACCAGTACACAAGTCGACGTGAATTTTTAATTTTGTGGAATTTATTTACTACATATTTTAATTAAGGAAGTACGACACACATTTAACAACTTTTTATGGATTTGGTTGTGTATATGTATGTAATTCTGTTGATTTTTATTGTTGTCGTTAATTATTTTGCTGATTACATCCAATTATTATTATTTATCCACAAAACCTATAAATATTTGTATATAGGTATGTGGATTTAAAATTTTTTAAAAATAACTTTTTGTTTTAATTTACTTCGCACCTAATCAAATTTTAACTTGAAATACCCAATTGATGAATTGATTATTTGTAATTTGTAAAATTGAATGCTCTAAATTTTTAATAATTTTATCAATGAAATTAAGTTATTCCCTTTAACAATATTAACAGATTATGCATAATATGAACTTATTGTTCAGTTGGTCAATATAAAAATAATTACATATTGTTATCTATTTGAATCAAATGGGAAATGGAATGACATTATTCAGAAGTTGTAGGATTAGATAGCGATGGAGCTGTTTCGGGAATATTAGTTTTCTCTGAGTATGATCTAATTTTCTTTAGATTTTAGGCATTTTAGAATCGTAGTTTTTTGCTAAAATTTACTTGCGCCTTACAATATTTAAAAAAAATCTTTAGTGGCGATTAAATTGAAGTGCGTCTTACAATCAAGGCAATCGAAAATATCTGTGGTCAAAAGGTAAAACAGCTTATGTACTTCAATTTTCATCATATTTTTATAGAGTTAGAAAAAGTTGAATATTATATTCATTTTTCACTTATGCCGACAAAAGTTGCTATGACTTGCGACCACAGCCTTTGGCCAAGGCATTACCACTTAAGTCAAATTTAGTGAAGTTAGAGGAGAAGTAGGAAACGTTGAATATTAAAAAAGGTAAAACAGCTTAAGTCGACTTAAGCTGTTTTACCTTTTGAGCACAAACATTCTATCAAGGAAAGGAACTCTGGAACGTTAGTGAGAGATCACTTCCCTGAGTGTACACTGCTTGGAAACTAGGAGAACATCGATGTAAGCAATGTACCCTTGCTTCCTAATTAAATTGTACAAAACCAACTATAGCTTTACTGTACAACTTGGTGGTTACCAGCACATACTTCCCACATAAGCGTATTCATAAAGCTACATGGAAATCAAACGACGGGACAACATTCAACCAAATCGACCACATCCTCTTGTCCAAGAGACATTTTTCTAGCCTTAAAAACATCAAAACTAAACGTGGAGCTAACATTGATTCAGACCATTTCCTGGTAGTTGCTGAATTAAAATCTCGTCTATCAACCACATATAATCATCGCTTCCAGCGCATCACTCGTTAGAACACTGCGGCATTGAATATACAAGTTACCAGGACCACCTACGGGATGACTGTATCAGAAATCTTGGAAAATAAACCACTTCCTGACTCCGTTCAAGAACAGTGGGACATTATCAAAACGGCGGTAACCGATGCCTCAAAGTCCATCATAGGCCAAAATTCATCAAGGCCTAAAAATCTCTGGTTTGACGATGATTGTATTGGTGCTATTCGGGAAAAGATCGCGCACGACAACGAAGTCTATCGTAAAGAACAGGCACGCAACATCCAAAATTCTACCCTGAGAGATAGATATACATAGTTGCATAAGAGAATTAGCTACGAACTTTCATCTACGTAGCAGCGATATTCGCAACAATTCCGGTGAGTTGGAAATGGAAAATAAAACCGTCCTAGAAGTGTGGCGAAATTACTTCTCCTCACTTTTAAATAAACAGGCACCACCTTCCGAGCAACAACCCCTCTTGCTATCATGTGCGTTCAGATTCTCAACTTGTTTATTTACTCAACATGTTGCCAATACTGGCGAAGGCAATCCGCTGCTTTCCTCTTCCCTTACATGTAATTTTAAAGGTTTGCATACTACGCAAAGATAATACAATAAGCGAGTTGCAGCTGTTGTAAACAATCCAAAGAATGAAACTTGCTATGGCATTTTCTAGGATTGCTTGAGTGAGTCGGAATCCTTAAACAATTTGGTTCACCATTTCTCATCGCTCAAGAAACTCCCATTCAGAAATTGCAAGAACCTAAAATAAATCCAACTATTGATTATTGGTCGGTGGGGAGATGTAAAAACATACTCACAATAGTGAATAGAGTAGTTCATACAACGACTTCAAATCATAAATTAACTGCCTATTTTAACACGAGCTCTTTGAAAACTGTATTTTTATGAAGATAATGCTTATCTTTTCAGTGTAACAGGTAATCGAGTGGAACGTACTAGTCCGAATTGAAATTGTTTGTAGCCAAGTTTAATATTATAATAGTATAATAGTAGATCGAGATAAGCTGGTTTATCCGCAGCTTAAGGGAATTGAACATTCTCTACTCCCTCTTATTTGTTTATTCTACTTCTTCCGCTAGCGCCAGATCCCATGAAGGGATTAAGCCGAATCAACTATGTTCCACCAAATAGTTCGATCCGTCGCAAGAGAACGCCAGATACGGTGACCAAGTGTGTTTGTGTCCGTTTCAACGTCATTCATCCATCGAGTAGGAAATACCCAAGTATCACTACTTTAAATATATTTTGATTTTTTTGGAACTGAGTTCCAAGTTAGAGTTCCATTTTATTATAAGATTACCTAAGAGATTACCTATGAAAAGTGAAACAAAAATTCTAAACCTATGGAACTTGTTAGGTGTCGTGTGGGTTACCTAAGTTCCAACGATAATTTTGATAAATGGAAAAAAAAACTTGGAACTTATGAATGAGTTCAATTTTGTTATACTTGGGTATCAGAAGTTTCCTTTTTTTCGTGTTTTTAGCTAAATTAGAAATCGTGTGATAAATACGTTGTCTCTGGTATTACTGACCAAATGACGTAGTGGTTAAAGCTGCGGCGGTTGGATCGGGAGGTACCAGGTTCGAATCCATATAGAGGCGGGATGCAAAAGGGTTTTTTCATCATTTACGGTCGGTGGTGACGATAAACACATTTATGTGATAGTGCGAATCCACGGGCCGACCCACTTTTCATGTCAGTACTATATAGGGTGACATGAATTAATGCAAAGTGCAGGTGGTCTACACAAAAACGGGTCTATTATATCCCTACGTCCTCGATTTGGCTAAATACTGCTTAAGGTAGGCCATTTTAAGCGAACTGCGAAAGAGTTGGGAGTGCCTGGAGCCCCAGAAAAAGATTGCAAAGATAAACACAAACAAACAAACAAAAGATTCGTATTTGATTTGAATAAAAAACGGACGAATCTGATTCAATTCAAATAAAATCCAGTTCTTCGAAGACTCGACTACATTCGAATCAAATTCAGAAATGCACCCGTTTTTGTATACAATTTGTTTTCTAACATAAAAATAACCAATTTTTGATCAAAATTATATCGGAAAATAATGGAAAGTTTTGAAAATGAATTAGGTGATTGAACAAAGCTTCAAATTTTGAAACCAATCTTAGTACAAATTGAATAAGTCTGGTTATTTTTAGATTTTTGTGTAATTCCACAGAATTGTTAATAGATTAGAAACCCCTTTAATTGAAAGTTGAAAACCGTACCCAAATTAGCAAATATTTTAGAATTTGAGATTAATCTCAAGGTTTCCTTTGAAATTAATTTTTCTATTTAATATTTTTATTTTTTTCCAAATTTTAATTTTTGTCACATTGTGCAGAATCCCCGGAACGCAAATCATTATGTGGAAAATTGTTCCATTCCCAGAGCAAAGATCACAGTTAATGAAGGATTCATTATTGAATTTGGAATATTCGGGTTACATCACAATTCGTCGAGGAATGGTTTGGACATGGGAATGTAGCAGAAATCTAGGCGAAGATGTTGGATTGCCCGAGATAAGAAACTAGAAGCTAGAAACGTTCGCTATTTCCAGTTTTAAATTATCCATCTATTTTGGTACATTCTGTTACGAATGAGCTTTTGCTCAAAACAGAGTGTACTGGAAAGCTAATGTAATTGTAAATTAAATTGTAAATTAATTTCTGGGAACACATATATTTTTAACACATTTTTGAAATAAACCGTTTAATTCCTATAATTTTAAAATGTTTGATGTTGAAAAAATTGTAAGATAAAACTACCTATATTGGTTTTCCAACCCTGTACCTGTGAGGAAAAGCCCTCGATCGACGTCAAATGAAGAGATCTTATTAAAAAAATATTAACGATTTTTTTTTTCTAATTTCAGTTAATGCTCCAACCGGTTCGAGATCACGTTTCGAATCACCACAGGACTATTCAACTTACCTCAAACAAATCGATTTACCGCCTTACAAAATATTTCGATGTGTCGAAAATCTACGTGTTTCTCTTGTAAACAATACAATAAGTTGGATCAAGGAATTTGGCGAGGATGGCCTAAACGAAATCGTCAATTTACTGAGAGATTGCAAACAGCAAAAAACAAATCGAAGCGAATATGATAAAATTGAATATGAATGTGTTCGCTGTCTAAAAGCGTTCATGAACAATAGTTGGGGTTTGAATTTAATTATAAAGCCAGATAATCATGCTGTAGTGCTACTATTGGCACAGAGTTTAAATCCGAATCGACCGCAAACAATGTCTGAAGCACTTAATCTACTCGCCAGTTTTTGTTTAATACCCGAACGTAATGGTTACGAAAAAGTATTGCGCGCCATTACTATTGCAGTACAATTTGATCGGCCGGGCGAACGTTTTCGGTCGATTGTCGAAGGATTATTTATTGAATGCGACAATAACGATGTAAAACGTGAATTATGTTGTAATAGTCTCATGTTCATCAATACCATTATAAGTACATCGAACGATTTTAATTTTCGATTACATTTACGATGCGAAATTATGCGAAGTGGACTGTACGAACGGTTAGACGTACTCAACGATATCGTACAGAAGAGTAACAATGATAATTTAGTAAAACATTTTCGTATATTTACGGAAGCGCGAGAAGATGATTTTGAAGAGTTTAGTTCACGGTTTGATAATGTTCGACTTGAGTTTGATGATATTAATGATTGTTTTGAAGTGGTTAAAAATTTAGTTATGGATACTCAGGCTGAACCATATTTCCTATCTATATTACAACATTTGCTATACATCCGCGACGATCATTTATACCGGGCGGCATATTTTCAACTGATTGAGGAATGTGTATCTCAAATTGTGTTTCATAAAAAAGGTGATCCCAATTTTGGAAATCGGGATTTTAAAATTGATACAACCGTACTAGTGGAAGAATTAGTGGAAAAAGCTAAGACACAAGAGAGTAAAAAAAATGAACAATTAGAGAAAAAACTTGAAGAGCTTACAATGGCGAAACAAGAGGCCGAAGCAAAAGTAACCAACTTAGAAGAAAAAATTAAACATTACGAAGCAAATGGTGTCGTGCCAATGAAGCCGAAAAGTAATCTACCAATTATAAATCTACCGCTTCCTGGTGGAGGGCCTGCTCCCCCTCCACCACCGCCACCGCCTATGGGAGGAGGTGGACCTCCACCGCCGCCACCTCCGCCTGGCATGGGTGGAGGTTTTGCACCGCCACCACCTCCTATGCCAGGAATGGGCGGGCCGCCTCCACCACCGTTCCCAGGAATGCCTGGTGCACCGCCACCACCACCATTTGGTGCAGGGCCGCGACCACTCCCTGCTCCGGTTCTTCCTCATGGACTTAAACCTAAACCGAAATATGATGTCGGAGATAAACCTATGAAGCGTGCTAACTGGAAAGCAATTCAACCCATGAAATTATCTGAAAATTCATTCTGGGTGAAGGCTCAAGAGGATAAATTGGCCTCGGAAGATGTATTTAGTGAATTACGAATTAATTTTTCATCGAAACCTGTTAAAAAATCGGAAAAAGTGGATGGGGATAAACCAACTTCGAATAAGAAGAATATCATTGCTCTCAAGGTGCTGGACTCAAAAGCGGCACAAAATTTATCTATACTTTTAGGTGGCTCATTAAAACATTTGTCCTATGAAGAGATTAAAATTTGCCTGCTTCGTTGCGACACATCAATCCTATCGAGCAACGTATTGCAACAATTGATGCAATATTTACCTTCGCCAGAGGAATTAAAAAAATTACAGGAATGTAAAAAGCAGGGTGAAGAACTTTCCGGGGCCGAAGAATTTGCAGCCACAATTGGTGAAATAAAGCGTCTCAGCGCTCGCTTGGCAAGTTTAAATTTCAAACTAAATCTTCCCGATTTAATACAGGATGTTAAACCAGATATAGTAAATGCAACAGCCGCTTGTGAAGAAGTCAAAACTAGTAAAAAGTTAGCGAAAATATTAGAGCTTATATTGCTTTTAGGAAATTACATGAATACGGGTTCAAAAAATGAAGCCGCATTCGGCTTTGAAATTAGTTTCCTAACCAAACTAACAAATACAAAAGACGCCGAAAATAAACGAACCTTGCTACATTTCTTAGTTGACACGGTTGAAAAGAAGTTCCCTGAAGCATTACACTTCTTCGAAGACTTATCACATGTCGATAAAGCATCACGCGTTAGTCTGGAAAATATTCAGAAAACTATGCGGCAAATGAATAGTTCGCTTAAGAATTTAGAATCTGATTTAAATAATAATAAAATACCTCAAAACGATAATGATCTGTTCTTTAAGGAAATGGATCAATTTGCGACCGAATGCCGCAAAGAAGTTGAATTGCTAGGAACAATGCAAACGAAAATGGAAAATTTATACAAAGCTTTATCAGAATATTTTGCGTTCGATTCGAATAAATACACGATGGAGGAATTCTTCTCAGACATAAAAACATTCAAGGACTCATTTAAAACCGCCCTTCAAGAAAATGTTAAAATACGGGAGGATGAGGAGAAGGCAAATCGGCAACGTGCAGCGCGAGAACAGCAACAGAGAGATTTACAAGAACGAAAGCACGGTATAACACTAGATTTAGACATTGATCCTGGTCAAACACAAGAAGGTGTTATGGATAGTTTACTGGAAGCGTTACAAACCGGTTCAGCATTCGGAAAAAATCGACGAAAACGTGATCCACGACCAGCGGGCGCTGAACGGCGTGCACAATTAAGTCGAAGCCGTTCACGAAATCGATTAGGGTCCGGAAGTTTATCGACACGCGAGATGATAAATCAAGAAGTATTAAGTTCGGCATAGAAATGTTGTGCCCCATCATAATAGCTGTGTATATATTTGTACTTAGGTAAAATAAAACGAAATTCCATAATATTTAATAAATAATCCCCCGACACATGTACACAATTTTTAATGTGCCAATTTTTTATTTTTATTTTTAAACATTTGTAAATTAGAAAATGCGCTTTGGTACTAAACATATCTACAAACAATTTTTTTTTTTTTTTAAATTATAAATCGCATTTAAAAATTTACGTAACATTAGTTTTGTAAAATAAAAACATTAATAAGTAAATAAATTTATGTATATAAAATAATTCATATGTTTTATAATTAATTAAAAATAATATTATTGAATTAAAAACAACAAAAGTATTTTATTTTGCGCCAATATTGTAGTAGTGGTTAAAAAAGGTTTTTGGAACGAGTGGATGGCGATACGTGATTATGATCTCCTTTTGCACGGAGACGGGGCTGCATATTATAAGTCCAGTCTCGTGCGTCCTCGATTTGAGTGGTAATCAGGGGCCTTACTATGCAATTCGACGACTATCGTTTTGTATTAGAAAGTACAAGAAGAAAAAGGAACACAATAACTATTGTTTAATTTTCTTCCTGCACCTTCTTATACAAAACGACAGCCGTCGAAAATAGTCGTCGAATTGCATAGTAAGGCCCCAGATCAGATTGCAAAACATGATAGTTGTGTCATGTAAGCAACGAACATGATTATAAAAATGTCTAAGAAGTAAACATTTTCTCAAACAGAAACAGCAGAAATTCAAATATTTATTAGGTAGGTTCTAGGTTGTAATATTGGCGCGCAATGGATCTCCAATGAGATGGTTGATTCGTTGAGTTTGAGCTGTGATTAAGATGAAGAAATACGTAGTCCTATCAATCTTTATTTTTACTTTTGTGAAGCTAGGGCCTTTGAGTAACACTGTATTGAGAAATGTAGCAGGGGACGTGCTCAAAGAACATCAGCGGAAAATTGTAGACTGTCAGAGAAATTTTTATTTGAAAAGATTAGGTAGTTGATTGTTTATCCCAGATAAATAAGAGTATTTCATTGACAAAATGATTTCCGCAAGATTTAAATAAAGCCAAAAAAAATTGTTCTTTATTTAAACCGTAATTCGTAGTACATATAGGAAAGAATAGAGGAAAAAATAACTCAAAACTAAATTTGTGTAAATTTTTCTCAACAAAATAACGCGTAGTTCCCAAATTTAACGAATCTTTAAAATTTTCGAATAAGAATTGCTCTAAATTTGGGTGCGTTCTGAAATTATTAGCTCGATACATCTGTCAATTTTAATTTTAAATTTTTAGGTTATGTCCTTTGTTATCGTGCAATTTTAACTCCAAACAAAATTATATCATTTGTAAATAAAAAATGCCATTAATAGCAGAAGTAAATAATAAACTATGAAAATCAAATAAATTAAAATTCATTATTTTGCTTTTTTCAGTTATCAGGAGACGATAATTTCGGTGATCACTCGAGAACGTTCATCTTTGAGAATGAAGGTCATACACTGGGAAATGTGCTGAAATCCATAATTAGTCGATAGTAAGTTGGGCTTTTTAAAAGGTAAATATAGCTTATAAACATTTCCGTTTAATTTATAGTCCTGAAGTTGAATTATGCGGATATACTGTTCCCCATCCTGCCGAAACCAAAATGCATTTTCGTATTCAAGTGAATATGCGACTACGAGCTATTGATATATTGCGCAGAGGGCTGGAGGATCTAGAAAAGATTTGTGACCATACACTTGAAACATTTAACAGTGCTGTAGATGAGTGGGAGCAATAGTCGAAAAAAAAATTTTGTTGCTCTTATATTTTTACAAAGTTTATTAAAAGGGACATTCGTTCATTAATTCTAAATCTCTTATTTCCATAATATCAGTTTTTAACTTTTGTTTCAGTATTTCTCTCCATATTGCTTCCCGATCCTTATTGTCCGTGATTCCCATTCGCTCCAACGAGTTATCAGTGATGCGAAGAAGGGTTCGACCTGTTATTTCATGCTGTGGGTACAAACATATTTTCAAATATTTATAAAGTATTTATTTATTAGACTTACCATTTGAAAAAATTCATAATACTTGAGATAATCACCACAATGCCTTTTATACCATTTCAAGACATCGGCTACTGTCCATAGATAAACTGCTCTTGGTTTCGATGTTTGCGTTTTCTGAAACATTTATCTCATGTAATTTCTTAAGGTTGAACTTAGTGGTTAACGTCTTACCTTTTTGGGATAGTTAGAAGTGGTTCCCTCGGGAATATTTGCTACTTCTTCGCCCATTGTATTCGCACTTAAATTTTCATAACAAAAACATATTTGACAGATACAATGCAACCATAGAGAGACTATAGAGCTGAAATAAACAAACGTTAAGCGTACAAAATTCTGTGCGAAAAAGAGAAAGACTAAAATAGTTTGGGGCCATATTTATTAGAATTTTATTCAATGCATTGAATTGAAATGGAGTGGGTTGCTTAAAATAAAACAAATAGGCCCGATTGTATGAACGATGATAAATGATTAATTCTCTGTTTAGCGTAGTTTGCCTTGTATTAAACCACAGTACACATATATAAGTAATATATTGCGCAGGTTGTCAAAAAATTACAACAACAACAATGGTGGAGATCGTGACATAAATGTTGGACAACATTTGATACATGATACATTGTTAATTATTTTGAATTAAAGTCAGTAGAATTTTTCACACAATTTTAATTATATTCACTCAACACTCAAAATTATTACGCAAAACTCACAAACACGATTTTTTTGGTCACAATGTCCGCCATATTAATAGTTATTTACGTCACAAGGGCGGTAAATGAGTTGTTACAGTACGAGTTCGACGTTTATGGACGAGGCGACGAAGGAGCCGAGTCCAGAATTTTGAACGAGTACTGTAACGATCATTTAACGTACGTGTAAAGGGGGTTTTATACGATACTACATGTCGTAAGACAAAGTACGATGGCAAACTAACGGTACATTTTGATTTGCTTTTACATTGAATAACATGTTGGATAGACTTCATTATTCATTATTCGTCAAGCAGTAAACATGTGAACAAGGGAAAAAATCAAATGCCCGAACGATGACTTCCGCATTGGTTGCAGCTTTTATAATCCATTATTAAAAATGTCATTACTAAAAATGTTTGTAAAAACTTGTTTGTTTTTAATTATGCCCTGCGATGTGAATATGTCAAAAAAAAAATTGTTGACAAAATTTACCAAGTCCGACATACATTCGTTTACATGGTCCAACATACCAGACAAACCGTCAAAAAATCAAATAAATTTGATTTTCATCGGACATGTCCATTAGACCGTAGTTTTTAGCTTTTACACGATCGAACTTTCCGTCTTGTCGAACATGTCGTCCAACATGTAGTATCGTATAAAACCCCCTTAACGTACAACGTTTTATTTCATACTATATGGGACATTAATTCGATTTTTGATGTGAAAACATCTTTAGCGGCAGGAGTAAGTAAAAAAATTGTATAGAACTCGGGTTACGGAAACAAAAAAACCGAACAAAAAATATTCCATGTATGTGTATATATCAGCGATATAAATACATGGATAGGGGATAGAACAAATTTTATGGAGCAACTGAAAAAGTATTAAGTGTGTGATAGAGAAAGAAAAAACCTTCGTCCTTGTCTTTAAATTCGAATTTTCGAATACCAAATTCAAATTTATGTGTAGGAGGCGGTAAAGCAAAGTAGCTGTCGCCTAGAGACGGAAAAAATAAACGTTGCAAATTCAAAACATGCCAATACAATAGATATGACAATAACATAATAGTAGTAGCCATGGTAACATATTTGTTTGTTTATGCTAGATTTTTGACGTTTTATTCGAATTTTTTGTTGTTGTTGTTTATTTTCAGGGATGTATTTGAAATTTAACGGAATAAATGGTTATTAATTCTTTAATTAATGTACGAAAACTGGTACCGTAATGTTTACCTATTCAAATTTGATATAATTAATTAATTATTTTCAATATAATTAAACATTATCCAATATTTATCCCATTCGATTTCAAAAAAAAATCTGTTTCAAAAAATTTCGAAATGAAATTTATTCAAGTACGGCACTTATTCGGAAATACTTTTTTTGATAAAGAGGAGTATATAAAAGAGTAGTAAGACTATACAATAAAATTTGCTCCATTTTTAGTGACGTAAATCAATGTGATTTTTGATCAATCCCCTATCCATGTATTTATATCGCTGGTATATATCGACAAGAACAATAAATAAATAAAACATAAAATCAACGCAAAATCTGTGCATACATATGCAATATACAACATCATCCGGCATTTTAAAAACATCGTGAGCCGAATACAAAAAAAAATTAAAAAAATTTGCCTACTTTAATTTATTTGGTTGTAAAAATATTTTCTATATATGGCCGCAGCATGCAAGTGTTTTTGAAAATGAAAATTACAAGCAACAGGACCACAAATTATGCTTGTGTAGTGTAATACACAAACGGCAAACCGGCATTTCAAACCGTCAAATCAAATAATTCGTTATTAGTAAAAAATTTTATTAAAATTGATTTAATTTCATTCAAAAGTTCCAATTTTACGGATTTTTGCTTGACGGCCGGCAAAATATAAAATTGGGGATTTTGAATAAAATTAAATTAATTTTAATAAAATTTTCGTAGAATAAGGTGGCACTTATAGATTAGAACTCTTTGTTAATAATTTTCATATTGCAAGGTGAAGCAACTTAGCCAAAAATTGAGTTTAACGGTTTTAAATACCGGTTTTCCGTTTTGCATGCGGAGCAATGCCTTAAGTGACTCAAAAAAATTAAATGGAAATAGCGAGCTGTGAAAACTGCATATATACTACATTATGCATAATAAAATAATAATTTTAAAATTGTTTAATCGGTATGCTTTGTTATTAGTGTTTTGCCCTACCGCCTTTATAATTGCTATGAATTTACGGTCAACATTTCGGACCGCTTTAGTTAATTTATTATAGAACCGCTTATAATAGAACCGCTTTAGTTAATTTATTTTAAATTGATCAATGACAAAGCGATGCATATTTGCTTTGTTCAGCGGGTTTGCCGTGACCATTCACTATTATGGACTCTTGAACAAGATTGCCGTGTATGAGTATTGATATATTTTAAAGCGTAGATGGCAGGTTTATGTGGTTAACTTAACAGAACTGTACTTTGCTCATGCTCAATTAACGTCAGTAAGGTTCGTACTCCAAATTCAAAATCGAATAACTTATTGACTTTTTGAACCAAAAATGTAACTTAGCTTATACACTGAGCGAACATCTGCCGTCTTTATGCAGGGGTTTCTCGGTCTCATTGAAATGGCTTGAAATGATTCACTAGATATTTATACATAAAAGTTTTCACATAAATCTTTTGCGAGTTGAGAGTGAACTCGCTCGTTTTTTTTCATTTAAAACTAAATTTTAAAGTAAAAACATGAGTTTGAAATTTAGAGAAAATCAATCCAAATGATTTTCAAATTATCAAGTTACCCTAGTTATTTTTTTTTTGTTTGGTTTTACAGTCTACTCTACTGTAATAGCTCGTTTTCCGGACACTTTTGTTCTCTGACGTAATGATTCATTTCCCGGACTGAAATCAATCACGTAAACATTGATTTTCGGTATAGTATGAAATAAAATATTTTTAACAAGGATGCGCAAGAAAGAACGAAAATGAAACATCGGAGTATATTACCTTTATTATGTGTAATGTGGTATTAAACAATGCAAACTACGCTAGGTTAGGTTAGGTTAGGTTGAAGTGGCTGCTATCGCACACTTAGGCCAGCAATTGCCCGTTGTGATACCACAGGATCCCATCTCCCCATTACTCCCGTTGAAACCAACCAGAGCTATTTATATAGCGTAATAAATCTCGCACTCCACAGTCCGCGAGTTCCGAAAGGCTGTCCATACCGTACACACCCAAATACTTATGCCTTCTGTATGATAGCGCCGGACATGAGCATAGGAAGTGTTCCAAAGTCTCCTCCTCCTCTTCGTCCATGCAACTTCTACAAAAGTCATTCGTCTGTATCCCCAGCCTTCTCGCATGCTCCCCAAAAAGGCAGTGACCTGTCATTATCCCTACGACCAATCCTATTTCTTGTCTTCCCAGGGATATTAGTACCTTGGAGCGCCGCAAGTCCAGTTTTGGCCAAACTTGCTTTGCTACCCTGCACGTGAGAGTGTTGATCCACCTCTCATTTGTCAAGGCGATTGCCCTTTTACTGAGCGCCCATTTTAGCACTGCCATAGGCCTCCCCAGACCTACCATTTCCGGCTGCATCTGGAGAGTCGTACCGTACCTAGCTAGTTCGTCCGCCCTGCAGTTCCCCGTGACGTCCGAGTGACCCGGGACCCAGATTATCTGGATGCTACGATCTGGAACTACGCTAAATCAGAGGATTAATCATTTATCCTCGTTCATACAATCGGGCCTAAGTTTGTAACGACCGGCGCGGCCAACGGCGTTCCAAGTTTATGTGTTTCACACCACTGGAATACTACATTTATTTTATTGTTTGTAAACGTAATTCATTCATCATAAAGCAGAATTAAAACTGGAAATAATAAATGAAACGCGCGAAAAATTTGGCTTTGAGGTGAATTTATTCTGGACTCGTTCAATTATTTTTGGGTGGGATGGCCCATTGTGTTTGTGTCTATAAATATGACGTGATTATGAAATACGGGACAGTCAGTTTTTGATTTTTTTCTTAATCTTGTGGTGAAGCATTTGTGCGGAAAAAAAAAATATAAAAATATTCTTGTAGTGAAAAATTCAAAAATTTTCGGCAAATATGGTTGTATGGGTGATTGGCGCGTGTAGGTGATGTTGGATACGCTCGGCGTACACCCATAACCCTAGTACCGGCCGAGGCAATGATCGCTTGCCGGTGGTACTAGGTTTTTACTATTCAATCCCGCACAATAAATAAATTTCACTTCAAATATTATTTTTATTGAAATAAGGGAATTATTGTTATTGGCTTTACTAGCCTTTTTTTTATTTAATTTTATTAAGAACGTTACAATTCTTGTATTTTTGGGGAGAGCTTATTTTCGTGCTCCGCTTGTAACGGTTGCGCAGTTATTGTTTTTTTCTTTTATTCACCAACTCTTTTTTTGTGCGCCGTTTTGTTTTGGCGGCGCCTACAAATAAATTATAATACCCTATAAAGGACATAATGACACTTTTCCATAGTAAACTTGCGGTCAATGATATTGGATCAAATAAATTATAATACCCTATAAAGGACATCATGACACTTTTCCATAGTAAACTTGCGGTCAATGATATTGGCAGATTTACCGATAATGCAGTATTATTTAATACGGGAAAACATAGTACGGGATAACTTCTAAAGATGTCAGCTTTAACAATTTTTAATTTTTGGTTAATAAATCAAAAATAAAATTAATTTTTTTTATAATTCATGTCTAGTTGTAAGTTTTATTCGTGTTTTTTGCTTTTGTTTATATTTTTGTTTCGAAATAACAAAAAAAAAATTTAAAAAAAACTACTAGTGCCATCTTAAGATTTAATCTATCTATCGCCGTTTTTTGACAGCGAAGACCTTTATAGGTATTATAATTTATTTGGGCGCCTATGCGATTTGCCCGAGTGTCTTTGGTGAACTCACCACGCAGTGCGAACAAGTGCCGGGAAACGTTTGGTCTACTATAACCTAGGTGTCACTCCGATGAATTTAGTTATTTGTGCCGGTGTACGGAATGTCATGACATCTTGTTCTGTCTTGACAATTACTCGTCAGTCGTTTCAAGTGTCATCACACTCCGCGACCGCCGCAAAGTAATTTACTGATTTGCTTATGGATTTGGGAAAAACGAATAGGGTGGCTAGTCAAATACCTCGTAATTCCTGCTTTATAAACCTTGTTTATTATTATCTTTTATATTGTATATACTGCGAGTCGAGTCGAGTTTAATCCTAGTTTAACTCTCACTATATACAGAGTCGAGTTATTTTCTAACCAACTCTTGGTGTATATACTGCAGAGTTAAAAATATGCAGAGTTCAAATAGGATTAAAACCGAGTTAAAATAAA
This sequence comes from Tipula helvola, assembly GCA_963556165.1. Taxonomy (NCBI): domain Eukaryota; kingdom Metazoa; phylum Arthropoda; class Insecta; order Diptera; family Tipulidae; genus Tipula; species Tipula helvola. The sequence continues at coordinate 182,195,388 of OY744482.1, forward strand.
CGAAAAAAAAATTTAACAAAAAATCATTTCAGATGATTATCAATTGATTATTCTTTTTGTTGATCACCATATTATGTATTGTTTTAATTTTTCCAGTAATATTTTGTCGAAAAAATTGTAATTTTCAAATCCTGAAAAAAAAATATTTGTGCAAATTAATTAATTAAAATCTTAATAAATAAGAGATTTAAAATAAAACATCGAATTTGATTGAAAAAATTAAAAAGAAAATTGTTTATTATATTTAAATATATTTTTTGTATATCGCTTTCATTCTTCAATAACATAATCTGAAATAAATAAATAAAATGGTGTGTACGAATTTTGCATTAATTTTGTTGTTGTTTTTTTAACTCTACTCTACTCTGCGTATATAGTGCATTTTTAGAGTAGAGTTTAACTCGACTCGGCAAATTATTAGGTCGAGTCGAGTTTAACTCGACTCCGTATATAGTGAGAGTTAAACTAGGATTAAACTCGACTCGACTCGCAGCATATACAAAATATTTGATTACAGGTTGGTTGGTACCACCACAGTTGAAAATGATTGGGCTCATGCAGTGGCGGATTAAGGTCGGTTGGGGCCCCGGGCGCAGAAGAAAAAATTAGGCCCCTTAAAAAAATAGAGAGGCAGGAAAATGTAAATACAGGTTCACGTAATTAAGCATCTTGGGTGTTGATTCTCTAAAAAAATAAGGTCGCACGTGACAAATAATAGTGACACAACTCAAAATTTCAAATTTTTCAGGAGAGCAAAAGAAAAAATGCTAATTTCGATTTTAACTACTATCATAGGATATTGCCCATGGGCGTCAAAAAAAGGAGATCAGAAAATCAAGCCGTCGCTCGCTTTGTAAAATAAATATGAAAACGCCACTATGTCAGGTTATGAAATCGATCATTGCGCATCTTTCTGACGAATTATCTCAAAAACTCAATTTTTGAGTTGTGTCACTTTTCTAAGTCATGTGCGATGTGTAAACGTGAAAACTTGTAAAAGGCAAAGCTTACTTTTATGAGTTTGAAATTTTTCGAGAGGATTACTATCTTTAGAGAATCAGGGCACAGTTATGAAATTCCTCATTTTGTGTAACGAGTGGGATATTTGCGAAACGAGTGAAGCGAAGCGCCCCCGTACAGCTAGTTTTATTATAAACAGTAAATTATTGAATTTTGAGAAAGTCTTTGGATGGTTAAATTCCAAATGAATTTTAAAATTTTTTGGAAATCCAGTAGGCACAAACTCGTATTGAAATGAATATTTCCTCACTAGCTAGCTATGAAATATTCCCCAATTCTTAACTAGTTATGAAAAATATTCCGTTTCACAACCTACTACGATTTTAAAAAGTCGTATTTTTGTAACAAAACTGAAAAATAGTAGCAATTAAGTGCTTTTCATACCGGCTGCGTTGACTTCGGGCTTCAAAAAATTTACGTTTTATTTTTAATAATTATCACTTAAAAATAATTTGTTTTATAACAGTTTGAAAACATTTCTAGAAAAAGTGACACTGTTAATCAAATAAAACAAAATTACAAAATTTTAAAGTTATGTACTTTACATTTTTAAAGTCCAAAGCCAACGCAGCCGGTATGAAAGGACTTTATATTTACATGCGGGGCGAAACGCAGCGTAGCCGAGCAAGTGCAAAGAAGGCGTGTCAAAAAACAAAGCCACTTTTAATCCGAATAACGCACGTACTATTTTTTCTCCATCGAACCCTAATTATAAGTACAAATTACGCGCATTTAAAATTTCTAGATTGAAAATTTGATGAAATATCTAGCTAAAAAGGAGGTCTTAACTTTTTTTCGTTTGGGCATTTTACCAAGTTATGACGTGTCAAATACTTTTAATAATGAAAACAGTATTAAAGAACATTAAACAGTATTAAAGAATATACATCTTTAAACATTTATGTATATCAAATTATTAACCCATTTTTCTTTTCTTCTACACACAATGTAAACTCGAAAATTACTTTAGATACTTAGCCATTAGAAAAACTGGAAAGTTGGAGTTTTTCGGGGCCCCCCAGAAGTCGGGGCCCCGAGCGCGCGCCCGGTGCGCCCGCCGTTAAATCCGCCAGTGGGCTCATGATGTGACAATGTTATCATGCCCATACCATAAATTTATTATTGGATTATGTGTTTAAGTGATTCCTTAATTAATTAGTGTCGTTTTAAATAAAATTGTGAAGATTTTCTCTCTTTAATTAACGATAAATTTCCATAAATGTACATGAATGTAATTTGTACCTATACATAATTTAGTTCTCATAGTTTTAGCTTGTAAAACATAAAGAACAAGAACGCAAACCAATAAAACAGTTAATATACAAAAGTGGTTAATAAGTTCAAGACAATAAAAATAAAATAAAAACTGTGTAAACATTAGTGACAATAAAACAAAATGCAATAAATTCAAGGGCGCTTTTGGTCCAATTGTAGTGATCATAAAACAAGAAAAATTTGGACATTCAAAAAAAAAAAAAAAATATTCCATACAGCCCAAATACCAGTGTTTATAATCTAGAACCTAAAGGTGTGAAATGAAATTATGTAAATGGCATATTCTAAAGTGGCATAATAAATTGAGTGATATATAATAAACTCGTCTAATTAACTAAAACATAATTTAATTAAACATACAAAACATAAATAAAACATTAATTCCATACTAAAAATCACTAAAATAATTTGTGCATGAATTACTCCGTTAATTGATCGATCATAATAATAATATCGTTACATAATAATGGAATGCTGCATACACCGGAATGGCCTTGATCAACTTAAGTAAACATTAAAGTTCTTGATTTCTGTTTATTATTATTACATACTTGATTATATTTACTTTAGTTTTAGTTTTATTTTCTTTATTTATATTTTAGTGTTTGGCATTGCTATATTTAAATATTTTCTTTTTTTTTATTGTTACCATATCTTTAAAATTTAAGTTAGTATGACGTCATAGGTGGAAGGTAGATTAGTTAAGTCAAAATTTTCTAATTTTATTTTTTTTGAAATTTTCACAATTTGGTTATTTGCTTGTATTAGTAGTTTTTATTATTATTTAGAACGATACATTTTGTTTAATAAATCCTAATGAAGATAGTACTTATTTACATAATTCTCGTTATTTTGTTTTAAATTTATTGGGTTAGTTCTTCTTCATCAGGAACTTCCATCGTTTATTTTTTTTTCCGCATTATTTTCTCTTTTCAGGATGAGAGGCTGAGAGCCGTATTTCAAAGGATGAATTGGTGAGTGTCGTAACAGCAGCTGAGTCCATCCCTTATACCATTATCGTATTACTTCTCCTTTAGTTCCATCATCGCGGTCTGACACGGTTCACTTATGCTTCGGGAAACCCCACTCCCAACCCCCTGAGCTCTAGGCGGCCAGAGATGACCGCCCCGAAGCCTCTAAGTGAACAATTTCTGATAACAGTCGACATCGCCAGTGTCGATGCTCGTTACAAGTTTAAAAAAAAAAATCGAACGGGGTTCAAGCTCCAACTGCACCGCAAATGCAAAATAAACATAAATATATAGATAATTTAATTTTATTTAGCTTCCTGTTTTTATGGATTCACAAATAATCGACTACAAGCATTTTGCAAGCACAATTTAGAGAATGATATCAGTCACGAGAATGTTCTACAGATTCTCGAGGTAGCCGATAACATATGAATGTACCTGATATAAAAAGTTATGCGTTAAGCATGATTGCCCATGACTTTCAACGTGTCAAAGACCAACCGAAGTTACTTTTACTAAGTAAACCGCTCGTGCATGATGTGCTTCTTGCCATGGGTAAACTAAATCATTAGCGTCAAATTCAATTAAAATTGGACATGAGATCACGGTATATTTATAATGATATATATTTTTTGTTTAAATGCTGTCAATGGCTTTATTCTTGAATCTTTCTACATAAGAATCTAACAAGAAGTAATCAAATCTTAAGCTAAAATTATTACATATGTATTTTAAGCCTTAACCAATGTTAATACTTATTGTTAATGCTCACAATTTAATTAATTTAGATTATACTTATGTATATGTATAATATAAACATTTAATTAGTTTATAGGTTCACAGGTGCATCAGTCCGAGTGGATCTGTTCCTTCCAGTCGCCTAAATCGCGGCTGTTTTAGTATATCCTTGGCCAATTTGTTGAGATGCGCTTCTAGTTTTGAATAATATTTAGAACTGAATTCTTTAATTGTTTCTTTAACGTCATGTTTATTACTATTTCGAATGTACCACGGAGCATTAGTAATACTGTGAAGTATTTTCGCTTGGGTTCATTGCAGGAGCTCTCTGTTTGAAGCGCTAGTGGATCCCCATAACTGAATACCATGTATCCATATGGGTTTAATTATCGCTTTGTACAGTAAAACTTTATTGGCTAATGACAACAGAGATTTTCTTCCCATCAGCCAATACATTTTGGAAAATGTAATTTTTATTTGGTTGCGCTTTGTTTCAATATGGTTTTTCTACGTTAACCTTCTATCCAGGTGCAAACCTGACCTTCATTTGTTGAGGAATACTTTTATCGTTTAATTTCACTGATGGGCAGGTGCGTTTGTTCAACGTGAATGTGACGTGAGTTGATTTATTTTCGTTCACTTTTATTCACTATGGCTTTAGCCAGTCCGCGATTTTGTTTAAATGATTCTGTAACTCCTTTGAAGCAATTTCGGGATTATTGTGTGCTACCAGGATGGCCGTATCATCGGCAAACGTTGATATTGTTACTTTGTTGGTTACAGGTAAATCGGCGGTGTACAACAAGTATAATATTGGTCCTAGAACGCTGCCTTGCGGGATACCTGCATTAATATCATTTAAGCAAGTAGTTGCGCTATTTTGTTTGACCATGTATTGCCTTTGAATAAGGTATGATAGTTTCCCAAAACTGTGAAATTTCTTCGGTAAAAGTTCTTTAATTTTGAATTTTAGTCCATCGTGCCAAATTTTATCAAATGCTTGTACTATATTCAAGGAAGCAGCAGAACAATATTTCTTTTCCTCGAAGGTGATTTTGATTGCATTTACAATTCTGAATATTTGCTCTGTGGTACCATGTTGGTTTCGGAACCCAAATTGATGGTCTGGAATAACGCGCCGTTCTTCTAATATTGGTTTCAATTTTGTTACTAACATATTTCAAATAGCTTTGAGATTGTGGGCAGCATGCTTATTGGACGATATGATGAGATCTGCGTTTTATTTTTTCCTGGCTTATGATTCATTGTGATCAAAGATATTTTCCATTTTTGAGGAATATAACTGGTTCGCATGATCGCATTGAATATGAATATTATTAGTTTTATGCATTTGTCTGGCAATTCTCTTATCATTTTGATATATGAAAACTAGCATTTCTTCAGCCAGTTCTAAGTATTTTATTGGCATGGTTAAGATGTAACAACTTTAAAATACACCCCAGAAAATTCCATTTTCCCCGTTTTTGTGTTTAATTCTTTAGAAAAATTTTATTTATAATGAGCGAGCAGCTTAAATCTGTGTTTTTATTGATGTTGTGATACATATAATATATGTATGATTTTTAGCAATAAGGAAGTTTCTTATTATATGATTCCTTATAAATTAGTGCAGTTGTGTCATATTCGTAATTCGTTGTAAAGATAATAATCTATGACTTTGAAACAGTATGGTAACGGAGTACTCAATAATGTCATAGTGTTATATAATCAGAAGATGCCAAGTCATTACCGGCGAAGATAACTCTTCGGCAAAGAGGATATCTACGCTTCCCAAAGGATGGCTCCTTCGGCGACAACCATCTTACTAGTCCTATTTTGGCTACGATGTTATCTAGGGTTAGGTTAGGTTTGGATAGCGGTCCACTAGGACCAGGCATAGACACAAAAAGGTCCGTAGCCGTACCACAATTTAAAAAATTTCCTCCAACTCATTGAAACCACTTTGAGCTTGCTACGAAGCGCTGGATACTCCTGACGTCCATCTTGCTGAGTTCCGTCAGGTCGTTGAAAAGGAGTTCCACTAGAAAATTCAGTCTGTTTCGTGCGAGACGAGAACAGGTGCAAAGAAGACGAAGTACTGCCTCTTCCTCCTCGTCGTTCTCGCAATTACGACAGTAGTCATGTGAGAAGAAATCAAGTCTACTCGCATGTCTGTGTATGAGACAGTGCTCCGTAATCACTCCAACAACCACACTGATCTAACTTCACTGAAGTGAGATCAGCTGTTGGATCTCGCCAAGTCCAACTTTGGCCAGACCTGCCGAGTTATTACGCATGAAGTACTATTTGACCATCTGTCATTCGTCAACTTACTAGCTTATTCTTGAAGCAGCAGTTTGCATACCGCAAGAGGCATTTCAATATCCTTTTTGCTGTTTGAGATGTGGTCCGTTGTACCACGTCGTGCCAGTTCATCGGCTTTTATATTCCCTGTACTAATGAAATGTCCTGGCACCCATATAATGTGAATGTTGAACTGATCTGTCATCTCGTTAAGAGATGAGAGGCAATTCCGGACTACTTTCGGCGTGAGGAGGTGTGATTGAAGAGCTTTAATGGCAGCCTGACTGTCCGTATATATTCGAATATCACAAGTCGATATTACATTATACCTCAACCAGTCCACGACTTCCTTTATCGCAGTTACTTCAGCTTGAAAATACTACAGTAGTCAGGGACACAGAAGGAGAGGTTTAACATAAGTTCCTAGCAGAAACCGCAGCCCCGACTCTTCCATCCCGTTTTGAATCATTAGTGAAGAAGTTTAAAACTCCTGGTTCCAAAACTGCATCCATCATCCAGTCCGCTCTGGATGGGATAATAGTCCGGAACTTTCTATCAAAAGATAGTGACGGGACAGTAAAGTCGGTGGTCTTGGGAAGCCCTTTCTTACAAAGTATAGATGAGTGCCCTGTATTGTTGTAGGTCCACATTAACGTGGATTTCAGTCGTATGGCAGTGCAAGCTGCCCACTGTTTTCCCAAATTATCTAGAGGAGTCAGAAATAGCAGAGTCTCCAGTGCCTGAGTGGATGTGCTCCTCAGTGCACCACTGATCCACAGAGAGATTATTCTCTGAACTTTTGTCAACAACTTTAGGTCCAGAGCAGGGCACCAGACTGTTACCCCATACAGAAGAATGGGTCTAACTACGGCTGTGTATAGCCAAAGTGCCATGTGAAGCTCCAGTCCCCATCCTTTCCCAATGGAATTTTTGCAAGAGTATAGCGCTACCGTAGCTTTCTTTACTCTTGCCATAATAGTAGGTTTCCAGTTAAATTTGCTGTCCAAAACGAAACCCAAAAATTTTACTTCATATATAAAAGCCCTCCTCTCCTTAAATATTTATCAATCTGGAATACACCAGAATAATTCAAAAGTTTGAACATAAAAGCAAAGTTAAACCCATTTAACGTAGGAGGATCGACATGAGGAAGTTTATATTTCCTGGAGAAGAGAACCAATTCGGTTTTGTGTAGGGTCACATTCAACCCACAACCATTGGCCTATAATGAAAGAATGCCCAGAGCATTTTGAATAAACTCACTAAGTGTACCGGGATATTTTCCACGGACACCAATAGCGACATCATCCACATAGGCAACCACCTTGAAGCCACTATCCTCCAGTCTCAGCAACAGATCATTTATGACCAAGTTCCAAAGCACCCCTTGCTGACAGTACGCCACCCTGCGGCGTGCCTCTGCTTGCAAATCTTCTGGCGGAGGATTTTCCCAAACTGGCATTTATGATCCTCCCTCTTAGCATTTGATCTATCCAGTCCTTGAGAGATTCATCCACCCCTAGATTCGAAAGTGCCCGAGTTATAGCCTCTGTAAGCACGTTGTTAAAGGCTCAGAAAGATTTTTCAATAAAATATGTAAGAGAATGAAGAGCAGTTTCTACAGATCTCCCCTTGCAATAGGCATGTTGAGATTTAGACAGCGTCACCGGCACAATCGTGCCTCTAATATGAGCTTCAATTTATCTTTCCAATATTTTGAAAAAGAAAGAAGACAAGCTAATCGGTCTAAGGTCTTTGGGACTGCAGTGTGAGCGTTTTCCCGCCTTAGGTATGAAAACAACCTTCACTTCCGTCCATTTACTGGGAATGTGACATAGTTCTAGGCGGTTAGATCCGTAGTTTTTTGTATATCCGCAGGGATAATACCATCAGGTCCTGGCGACTTATATGGTTTAAAGCTGCTTATCGTCCACAGAATCTTTCTTCTGCTAATAATTTGGCCTACGAGGCTACTTGCCCATATGTACGTTATCTATGTATATATATGCCAATTAAACGTTATGTTTTCGATAAATGTGATCGCCATATTCATAGTTTGAGAAACACGCTGCAAAGTGCAATTCAGTACTTTTGATTTTGTTTGTATTGAAACCAGAGGAATGGTTGGAGAGGGATGATTATATATCTATTATGTTTTGTGCTCTTTCTTTTATGTAAACAAACCATTTAGTTTTAATTCTTGTTAATAATTGGTTGTGTAAACAAACCATTTAGTTTTTATTCTTGTTAATAATTCTAAATATGGCCCTGGTCTATTTTATCGCTATCCCTTTTTCCCACCGGTTTGCTTACACTTGACGTTTGTTTATTTCTCCTCTACAGCTTTTACCTCTATGAAGTTTATTGACGTTGATGTGTATCGTATGCAAATGTCATCACAAAATATTGGAAAATTTTTTTGTTTAGAATTTTAATGATTTTATAAAATAAAATTTTAAAATTAAATCATTTTAATCCTGTTTTTAAATCGTGTAGATTTTGAATAATATGTGTAACACTAATTTCATATAAAAATTCACATAAACATTTAAATAGATAAGAGTTTCTGACAAAAAAATATTGAGTGATAAGCCCTTCGCAAGAAAAAACTAATTTCGCACAATGAAAATTCATTTTCGTGAGCAATACGGATCTAAAGGGCGTGAAACCTTATATGTTAATCCAAATGATCAGATTAATGTAGTAAGAGTACCATGGAAGTCAACCGGAAGCAACAAGCTGAAGTGGAGTGAACGTTTTAGTATATTTCGGGTGTTTCAACGGATTTTTTTGCCCCAGGGTTATCCGGATAGTGTTAGTGAGGACTATATTGATTATCAAAAGTGGGACACGGTGCAGGCGTTTTGTAGTACTATCAGTGGTAGGTTTTCAACACTTTATAGCTGAACAGATTTATATTCTCACTTTTTACTAAATACAGGGACACTTACGACACATGCAATCTTAAAGGGGGTAGGTGTTGGAAGTGATGCTGCAAGTGCTCTATCTGCAACAACAACCTGGATTATGAAAGATGGTACTGGCCACTTTGGTAAAATATTATTTGCATGGTGGAAAGGTTCAGAATTAGATGTTGATTCGAAAAAGTGGCGAATTCGAGCTGATATACTGAACGACTTGGCTATGGGGATCGAAATATTTGTGCTACCACGGTACATCGACCATGCCATTTACATCCTATGCGGAACAACATGCATGAAAGCTATTGTTGGGGTCGCCGGAGGTGCGACACGTGCTGCTCTAACCCAGCACCATGCGCTACGTGGCAATTTGGCTGATGTGGCTTCCAAAGATAGTGCACAAGAAACGTGTGTCAATTTAATCGCATCTTTTCTAGGATTATTCCTACTTACGGCCATTAAAAGCGAAAAGTAATCCGAATTCTAATTTATTTGAGCTTCGACTAATCCGTTTATTTTATTGCAGCATTTTATATTCGGTATTCTTCGTCATAACTTTTCTGCACATATACGCAAATTTAAAGGCTGTCAAAGCCGTATGCCTCCGCACATTCAATGAATCTCGATTATTAATAGCGCTGGAAGAATACTTTCGAAATGGTAAAATGTTGACGCCAAAGGAGGTGAATAAACTGGAACGTGTTACCGTAGGCCAAACTGTTTCAGTGTCACAACGAATTCGAATTGGCGTGTCAGCTGAAGTTCTACTGAAGCAGTACAAAACGACACACGATATCGACAATATTCTATCGTACTTTGATCCGAACGATAAATTTTTTGTTGCCGAGACTAAAAAATGTCTTGGCGTTTATCTTGGTTTCGAGGCAAAAACTCATGACATTTTAAAAGGATATTTCTATGCCGTGTCTTATTTACAAGATAGGACCCAAATTCGAGACCGATATTGGGAAGTGCAAAGTAAATGGAATGAATTTATGACTCTGTCGCAAAATGAGGGCTGGAATTTAACGGCTCATCTTTTGAACGTCGATGAATATCGTCTCGAGTGGAAATTGTAATGGAATCGAGCTCGGCGACCACAAAAACGACGAATAACGTTTATTTATTAAGCCGGTGGTAAGTAGATAATAGTTTGTCGTTTTTGGAGGGGGAGAAAACTGCAATATTCAATTAAAAAAGTTTTAATATTTTAATGGACCAAAACCGATTGGTGCTTTTTCTGATTGAAGCTTTACTCTTTCAACGAACGATAATGTGGTTTTAAACATACATATTTTTAATAATTAGACGTGATTTTAAATTAGATTTTTAGAATTAAACATTCCAAATGACAATATTACCATTTTAAACCGAGAAATCTTCGACTAATTCATCGAAACACAATTTAAGTTAAAAATTCATAAATTTATTAGTTTAACAAATTAGCATGTCCACATTTATGCTTTACTATACTTCAGGCAGCTCAACCAGAACTGCTGCTCCAAGTTCAAGTAACAGTAGTGGATTTGAAACAGTTACATTAAATCATAACAGATTATATTTACCTAAGTAATTAAATTAGAAAGCTTGTATTGTGTTTAGATGAATCTGCCAAGATGTACCAATATTAACCGTACCAATCCATCTCATTCGCGTACCGTATTCTAGTCACCCTGTATATTCCAATCGCAACTACTCAAATTGAGAATTATTTCAAAAGACTGTGTAAAATAAAAACACGTTTAGCACTTATGTAATAATTTCACGTGCAGTTAACTAATTCTTTAGGATGTTTTAGCAATTACTTAATTCGGAATATAATGACAAAATAAAAATTCACAAGCCTTTCATTTTTAGTACTACACTAACGTACCTTTGTTCTAAAGAAAAATAATATTTTATATAATTAATAAGAGAAAATGTATATTTATCGCAATTAAAATATAATCCTTTAATGTAACACACTTGCTCCTGCGTATATTGATTAAAGTTAAGCTTTATTTAGAAGGTCAGCTAGTTACGCATTTAGCAATCCGTTGCTTGATAAACCTTGCGCTTTGAAAGGTTGTTGGGGGGAGGGGATATGGCTTGGGAATTGAGAACCATGGAAGCTTCTGCTAAACCTTGGCTTTAATCAATTTTGGCCGTGTGTATATTTAGATAATTAAAGATTAATTCAGTCAATTCGAGTTCAATTTATTTTGCTTATTCTCGTATTTTATCAAATTGTGCCTTGAAAAAAAGTGAGTTAAAATGTTAGCTGTTTTGTCGATTTAATTTCTGTGTTTTTCTTTTGTATATTTTGCTGTGATGTAGGTTTGTTTTGTTGTATAAACTTAATTAATTAATTATAAGCAATATTTAATTTAGCAATTTTAAAATACATACATATTTAAATTATAATTATTAAATTAATAAAAGCATTTTCCAAATTATGTACCTACATACTAAAAAAAAACTGTACTAAAAAAAAATAAAAGCGAAGAAACAAACCCGCCATTAATTCTTTCATAAAAAAATGCTTTTGAATTAAATATTTTAAATTAAAAGCGAAAATAATTTTAAATTTAAATTTTATTTGTAAATTAATTAATCTAGTAATTAAACAATAAAATTATATAGTATTAAAAATTATAAAATTTCATTTTTTGTAATCTCCCTAAGTTTCATTTTTACCACCAGTTTGCGATAAATGACGTACTACATCGACCCAATCAAAACCCCTCGGCATTTCTCCATTATGATCACTTTTTTCCCACTGCTTACGTTTTTGTGCTTTTGTTAGTTGTTCCTTTTTCATCTTTTCTTTTGGCTCTAATAAATTTGTTTTGTCTAGGCCGGTGGTGATATCAGAAACAACTGTAGCTTGGTCTGGTTGTTCAGCTAATATTTCTGTTTGACGTTCTTTAAGGCACTCAAATAATGTATATGTCATACCACATCCAAGCCATTGTTGGCCTTCCTCCGTCACAGCTGCAATTATTTTGGACTTTACATCGGGAACTCTAAAATGGAACGACATTTTTAATCCACGTAGGATAAAGCCCAGTATTCGGGTGTCTTACAAATTTCGATTGTAGAACATGTCCAAATTAAATACGGGTAACTCATTTGGATAATTTTCACCCCACGTTATTTCTAGCAAAAATGATTTATTATCATCGTCATTACCATACTGTGAGGAGATACAAATAAAAGCATTTTCAAAACATTTCTTTAAGGCAGATTCTTACGATTTCTAACTTTATATTGATAAACCATGTCACTCGATTGTTTAAATGCCATATCACCTTCATAGATAGAAATTAACGCCTCTTTTTCTTCATCTTGTAACTCTTTTACGTCGGACATTTTCTGTCAAAAAAAATTAAGGAAAATAAAAAGAAATTCAATTTTATAACAAATTATCCCAACATAATTTCCACACTTCGACAAAAAAAATAAAACTGACGTTTCGTAGTACCGGTACTTTCCACTGTCGCTCTAATCAAATTACTACTATTGTCACTACATTTTATGACATTCATCTCGTTTACAAAAATATTTCAAAAGTCATAACATGTCAAAACATTTTTTATAAAATTCAACACATTTAACTTTTTATTTACACAATGGATCCAGAAGAAATCGAGTTTATTGGTGAAAAAGGAATAATTGGGATAATACCCAATTTTCAATCGGAACAAATTCATTTAATATCCGGTGATATTGGCCCATTTCGTCCGGGTCTGCCAGTTCATATACCGCTATGGCTTGGTATTCATTTGCGCAAACAACAAAAATGCCGTATTGTGCCGCCTGAGTGGATGGAAGTTGATGTGCTCGAGGAGTTCAAAGAAAGTGAAAAACAAACGCGATTTTTTACTAAAATGCCATCAGAGCACTATATGGTCGAGGCTAAATTGATATTGTCCGCGGCTCCCGAAGATGTACCACGATCTGAAGAAATTCGAACAATAATTAAAGATATATGGGATATACGAATGGCTAAGTTGCGAACTGCAACCGATTCTATAATAAAAGGTGACAATGAATTCGCGAATCTAGATAATTTAACATTAATGGAGATGAATTCTGTTCGGCCTTTATTGCCACACTCCTTAGACTTAATCGGCCGTATGAAAGATGTAATATTTACGAAATATCTTTCAACATTCTAAAAAAATGTTTATACATACTTCGTTTATTATTTCAGTTTCCCAAAATTCGAAAGCAACGTGGAAGAGCAACACAAGTTACTGCAGGAGGCAGTGGTTCTCTAGGATCGGCACGCAAAACTTTATCAAATTTGCATACTTCTACTTAATTATAAGCACACAAATTTTACATCGTTAAATATTATTCTTAATTTTACAATAATAAATTATTAGATTTTTCTAATTCCAATAAAATTTTCTTAACAAATACCGATTGTTAATATATAATGGAAGTGTCTATTCGGACAGGAGCGTCTCGCACGTCGAGTATGTCTAAGAGAACTTACGAGTGTGTCTAAAAGCAAGATAAATATTCTACATATTATCTTGGTCCAAGAGTACAAGTAGTTTGTCTGTCTGTTTAGTATTAGGTTGAATAGCTTTTATGTATTCTGGAAAGTGGAGATTTAAGTTTAAAATTAGAATAGAAATTTAATTTTCCGGAATATTTCAAAATGAATAAGGAAGATTTACCTTTCCCAGAAATTCTACAAAAGGAGGATTTCCCTCTTAATTTAAAAATAAATCTCTATTTTCCAGAATATTTAATATAAAAGCTTCTCAACATAATAATAAACATACTGATAAACTGCACGTTCTCGTATACATACTTAGACGTACGCTTACTTGTCTGAAATAGCCACTTCCGTACCTAATTTAAAACATTGAAGTTTTAGGAAAGAAGTTGAGCCTTTGGAATATTATATACAGTATTTAAAGTTTTAATTAATTTACATTTATTTTCTACATTAATCTATCTCGATTATTTTTTAGATCTCTTTCCTTCACCCTTTTTCGGCGGTGCTTTTCCACGAAGTGCTCGTAACCGTTTCATTTCTTCTTTAAAATCTTGATGTTCATCGCGGAATAATCCATAATTCCGTAGCTCTGTTATTAGCAAATGTGTTTCAACATGCCGCGGATAATAATTCACAATCTCTTCCCGTAAATGATTTGGCTTTGCGCTGAACATCTTGACCACTTTCATAGATTTTGAGTTAGTGGGGCGAGCCACTTCGTTGAATATACGATTTGACAGGAATTGCATGCGACGACCATAGGTTGTTCCGAGTTTTATAAGTTCGATATACTTAGAAGTCATTTTATGTGATACAGTTTATTAATTAAATTTATTACAAAATTTAAAACATAACCAACAAAACTAAAGAAATCAATGTCAAAATATAATGGAGTTTACCTATAGGTTTAGATCATAGAGAGAACAAATACAAACGTCAGGCGTACAAAAGTCTGTGCGAAAAAGAGAAAGACTAAAATAGTTTAGGGCCGTATTGACGATTGTAAAAGTAAAGAAAGCGCCTCTCGAGAACAATAGTTAAAATGATGCACCTGATAAAATGACATTTGTCACAAATGCGACGAAAGAAAATTTAGCAATGCGGTAATAAAAAATTGTTTTTATAGTCCAAAATTGGAATCATTTACAATTATAGCAATCCAGTAAGTAGAAATTGTGTTTACAGTTCAAAATTGGAATTATTTACAATAATTTCGAACGTCAAATTATCAGGTAGCTCAGTTTAAAAATATTCCACTAGGTGGAATCCGTGATGCTCCAATCGTCAATTTAGAATTTTATTCAATTGACCTTTTTCCTCCAAAATTTTTGACAGATAAAATTTAGTGTTTTGTGAACGTGTAGGACAAAGTATAATTTTGAGCTGTGGATTTTTTTGTGTTTTTTAATTAATTAGTTTGATTTTTAATTTATTTTAAACTGTGATTTATTTCTAAACTTTATTAGAATTAAAAATTAATAGAAATTTATAAAAATTTCTTGAAAAGTAAGTAGAGAAGAGTGTTTTTTAAAAGTGTTAGGTTATGTTCTTATAACAAATTTATATGTTTTGAATAATTTTTTGTAAATTTCTAGAAATGGATGATAACAAGAGGATCTCGATATTATCTAAATATGCCATGAGCCTTTCGGAACCTGAGAGACAGCGGTACGAGGAGAAAATTTCAGGATTCAAGAGTGACCCTTACTTGATGAAGTTTGATGAGCAAAGTCTGCCAACAAATGTGACGTTTTTCGAAATATTCCAGTATCTGGTAAATAAGAAGTCATATTACACGTCCAACGAATTAAAAGCGTTCAAGTCGTTAGAGGCCTACAAACTATTGTATATAAAAGCTGTTGGGTCCAATATTTAACCGGTAAAAAGCACCAAAATGCACACAGTGTGTTTGGCAAAGTAAGTTCTTTAAAAAAATTACATATTTAAAATTAATAATGTTAAAACTTTTTTGAGCAGGTACTTCATTCTCAGTCACTAAATTTACCACCATTAAAAGTATGGAACCATCATGACGTCACGGGCTTCATTCACAACGGACACTGTACTTGTGTGGCAGGATAAGGAGAGTGTTGTTCCCATTTTGGGGCCGTATTATTTGCTTTGCATGTAGTATACAAGCGCATTTTATTGATTCATGTGATAAAATGAGAATTAACTATATACATATGTATGTGATTTTATACAAATTTATTTCTGATTATGAATTAACTGATTAAATGAATTTATTATGTGATTTAATACAATTTTAGTTTTATATTAAATAATCTTATTTATAATGTACATATTGTCTTTTATTCATTATCTCCTAAAATTGGTGAGTTCAAATTGAAAACTGCGCAAGATATTTTCACCATATAATCGAAATATATGTTTTCATTAATTTTTTGGAAATAGCTATAATCGGTTCTTCATTCGCTCATATCTGGATGTAGAGGTTGTTGATTTTTTCTTATAACCCAAAAGTTGAGTTGAATTCCAGTCAGGGTTTAAAATATCATCTATTTTAGGCTTCTAGCAGATTTTCCGGATATGAAAAGTCTGGAGCAAACAGTAGAGTATCTTAAGGCTGTTTTTTTAAATCTTTCCGATTAATTGCTTTCACCCAAGCTCGTTGGCGTTCCTCAGCCAGAATTTTGTATTTTGTGCACCTTTTTGGAATAACAGGAAACCTATAAAAGTGTATTCCATCGTGTTTATCTGCTCTCATTTGGCACTTAAATACACTACACGTTAGTGGCATTTTCACAAAATATAACACTTATCTATTAAAATATTTTATTTATTATGATATAAAATGTTATAATTATAATTGTTTTGTTTAATTAATAAATTAAAAACCTTCAAAATTACTAATACTCGCTAATTTAATACTTTTTTACTTCAAATTGATACACTTTTCACTTTATCTTGTCCTACGCGCTCGTTTGACGTTTCAAATAATCTGTATTTGACAGATGAAGAAAAAGGTAAATTGACCTTTTTCCTCCAAAATTTTTGACATATAAAATTTGGTTTTTGTGAACGTGTAGGACAAAGTATAATTTTGAGCTGTGGAATTTTTTGTGTTTTTTAATTAATTAGTGTGATTTTTAATTTATTTTAAACTGTAATTTATTTCTAAACTTTATTAGAATTAAAAATTAATAAAAATTTATAAAAATTTCTTGAAAAGTAAGTAGAAAAGAGTGTTTTTTTAAAAGTGTTAGGTTATGTTCTTATAACAAATTTATATGTTTTGAATAATTTTTTGTAAATTTCTAGAAATGGATGATAGCAAGAGGATCTCGGTATTATCTAAATATGCCATGAGCCTTTCGGGACCTGAGAGACAGCGGTACGAGGAGAAAATTTCAGGATTCAAGAGTGCCCCTTACTTGATGAAGTTTGATGAGCAAAGTCTGCAAACAAATGTGACGTTTTTCGAAATATTCCAGTATCTGTGGCCCTATTCTGGTAATTCCCGGGGAATAGGGAATATTTTGTTTTTAGAGCAGTTATTCCCCAGATAAATTTTCCCAACTTTTTATTCCCCATTTCCAACAGTGCATTCTGACAATTGGGGAATAAATATACAGGGAAAATAAATTTAGTTGTACGTGTTCTCCATGGAATCACATTAAAATAAGTAAATACCCGCAAAGGACCCTTACAAACAATATTAATATGATTAATTATTAATATCAACTAGAGAAATACAAACATTTTCGTTAAAAAATGTATTCCCCATCAATTCTTTCATAAAATAGGTATGGAAAAAAAACGTCAAAACTGCTGTAATTGGGAATAATTTTTTCCCAATAAATTTTTTTCCCAAACACCAGAATACACTTTGGGGAAAAGGGAATAAAACTGCTACAAAATTTAAAATTTCTATTCCCCGGGAATTACCAGAATAGGGCCACTGGTAAATAAGAAGTCATATTACACGTCCAACGAATTAAAAGCGTTCAAGTCGTTAGCATGCCTACAAACTATTGTATATAAAAGCGGTTGGGTCCAATATTTAACCGGTAAAAAGCACCAAAATGCACACATTGTGTTTGGCAAAGTAAGTTCTTTAAAAAAATTACATATTTAAAATAAATAATGTTAAAACTTTTTTGAGCAGGTACTTCCATTAAAAGTATGGAACCATCATGACGTCACGGGCTTCATTCACAACGGACACTGTACTTGTGTGGCAGGATTAGGAGAGTGTTGTTCCCATATTGGGGCCGTATTATTTGCTTTGCATGAAGTATACAAGCGCATTTTATTGATTCATGTGATTAAATGAGAATGAACTATATACATATGTGATTTTATACAAATTTATTTCTGAAATGAATTTATTATGTGATTTAATACAATTTTAGTTTTATATTAAATAATCTTATTTATAATGTATTGTCTTTTATTCATTATCTGCTAAAATTGGTGAGTTCAAATTGAAAACTGCGCAAGATATTTTCATCATATAATCGAAATACATGTTTTCATTAATTTTTTTGGAAATAGCTATAATCGGTTCTTCATTCGCTCATAACTTCTTCATTTGCTCATATCTGGATGTAGAGGTTGTTGATTTTTTCTTATAACACAAATGTTGAGTTGGAATTCAAGTAGGGGTTAAAATACCATCTATTTTAGGCTTTCAGCAGATTTTCCGGATATGAAATGTCTGGAGCAAACAGTAGAGTATCTTAAGGCTGTTTTTTTTAAATCTTTTCCGATTAATTGCCTTCCCCCAAGCTCGCTGGCGTTCCTCAGCCAGAGTTTTGTGTTTTGTGCACCTTTTTGGAATAACAGGAAACCTATAAAAGTGTATTCCATCGTGTTTATCTGCTCTCATTTGGCACTTAAATACACTACACGTTAATGGCATTTTCACAAAATATAACACTTATCTATTAAAATATTTTATTTATTATGATTTAAAATGTTATAATTATAATTGTTTTGTTTAATTAATAAATTAAAAACCTTCAAAATTACTAATACTCGCTAATTTAATACTTTCTTACTTCAAATTGATACACTCTTCACTTTATCTTGTCATACGCGCTCGTTTGACGTTTCAAATAATCTGTATTTGACAGATGAGGAAAAAGGTCAATTGATTGAAATGGAGTGGGTTGCTTAAGAGGATTCTTTATTAAAATAGGGTATCTGGTTGCGCTTCGCTAAGCATCTGTGTGAATATTTTCTTCTAGAGTTTTTTTTAATATCAATAGATAATGTGGAAAACTAATTCGTAGTTTTTTTTTCGAAATTATCTTTCAATATTTTGTTATTAGCTCTCAAATTTCCCAAACTACACTCCCGAGTAACTAAATCGACTCAAACCTTCAGTGCTCAGAGAAAGGCGATTTTTTTGTTAAACGGCTTAACCGATTTTTACAAGACAATATATTTTTACAAGCCTGTTTTTTTTCTTTAAAATGACACTACATTTTCATGAAAATTGCTTCAGTACTTTTTTTATGAATTTTGAATGAAAACGCAACCAAAATTGATGATTATGAAAAAAAATATTGAGGATATTTAAATTTAAATTACAACAAAAAATTCAAGCAAAACAAAAACAATTTCGCACGGTTCGCATGAAGTTCCCCATTGACCTTATTAAGGATTTAACAAAGACATGGGGGATCGCACCCCACACTCCTAATCCAAAGCAATCTTGAGGTCACTGATGTTAGATGATACCGGACTTCTGGCTCGGACCCTCCATTTTAGTTCGTCCCATAAATGCTCAATTCGATTCATGTCTGGACTGAGGGCTGGCCACTTTATCGTCCCGAGTCCAACGTCATTCATGAACTGCCGGGTAGTTCGAGCTGTGTGGCACCGGGCATTGTCATGCATCACTAAGAAATCTTCCTCTATACATCCTGCATAGAGCATAGGTCACTACATAATCCAAGAGAATGTCCTCGATATATATCGCTCAGAGGTCAAATCTCCTCTACGGCCTCCACCAGGTATGGAAATAAGATCTGTTTTCCCTCAATAGATATTGCCAGCCCACACCATGCACGAACCATCACCGTATGAGACTGTTTCAGCAAAACAGCACTGCGAAAATCGCTCTCCTGGACGCCGTTAGACCCGGTATCTCCTATCGCTACCATAGAGGCATATTTTGCAATCGTCAGTGAATAGAGCGGATCTCCATTGCTCGATGCTCCAATTGACGTGGTCGCGAGCAAATTCGAGTCGCTCTTTGTGGTGGTGTGTTGTCAATTTTGGGTCTCTAGCGAGCCGTTTTGGTGTGAGGTTGGCTTCCTTCAAGCGTTTTCTTACCCATGGACTAACGGCTATATCTCGAACTTGTCTTAGCTCGTGCTGCACTTAAACGCCTGTGAGATGGCGATTTAGCAGTGAAGTTCGGATGACAAATCGTTCGTCCCTCTCAGATGTAGACCGATACCGGCTGGTATGTGGCCTCCGATTGAAGGTACCAGTTTCCTGAAACCTTCTGGATACTCTTGAGACAGCAGTTTGGCTCATGTTTAGCTGACGAGCGACTTCTCGTTGATTGTGTCTTTGTTGCATTAAATCAACATCTTGTGCGAATTTTTCTGGAGTACTATCCATGATTTTGAGGAAACAACGGTAGAGATTTGTTCAGATCAACGTCTGATAAGTGACTGATGGCAAATATCGGTCAATGTAGTATTATACTGGAGATTGCAGCACTCCAATTGTTTTCACCGAAACATCACATTTTGCTACGATTGCTTTCACTTGAGAAATACTATATAGATTTTGATGATAAAGGTGTCCTTGGAAAGATGAAATACTAAGATGTCAAAAAAGAGTTGTTTTACGACAATCAGTTGAGCCATTTTAAAAATATATGACTTTTTGTAAGCGCGGAGGTTTGAGTCGATTTAGTTGATCGGGAGTGTAGTATGTGTGCTGCTCCCTGTAGCGTCCATCCAATCCACTAACTGTGTACAAACACACTCCACAAAATACGTGGTTGTATCTCCGTGTATGTCGCAATACCTATCAAATTTTCTTAAATGGCTAAACTTCGTCGCCCGAACCTCCTGGACTCATATCGGTTGCCGAGATCTTGCCTCGAAATATGCAACCTCACTTTGCAACCGTGCTTCTCGTCCCGTCGCTCGTTCATTTAAGTACTAGTTTTTCAGGCACTCCTTCGAGATCTAATTTGTCTACTAGATCGCATTCTAGAAGTGTTGCTGTGGATCCATCGTTTAGAAATGCATATGTAGACACTGTACATCCTGCCCTTTCCCGTACAACTCCACCGGCACTATCTGGTAATACGCAAATAATTTAGTGCGACAGTGCGTGTGGATTCGCTGTTGAGTAGTAGTCGCAGTTTTGGTTTGCATTGGCTTCCCAGTGTCGATCGTTCTGGATAATTTGATCCTCGAGGCATCGGTTCTATCAATATAGAGTTCAGCGTCTTTGGCTGCGAATGTAACAGCATGTGGTGTGGTTTCCCATGGTGTAGCCAATGGTTTCCCAAACAACCTATGCATAGGTTTCTTCGACGCACTATATTCCAGCGCCTGACGACTGGTAATGATGTAAACTCCCGGCATTTGATTGACAAGTGATCAAGTGATTTGCATATTCGGCAGCTTCCTTCTCTCGTTAGTACTGTTGACACTGTTCTTCAGTATCATAATCTCGTGAGCTCCGTGGAATTCTTCCATTTTGGCCGTCTGCCGGGTCGAAATTATTGGTGTAACTGCTCCTCTCGGATAGCTAGACAAACAACTAGCCGTTTCAGCATTTCCTCGTAGTCATACGTTAAATACCTCTATACTGACTACAGGATTTTCGAGTTCTGCCAGTCTCCTGTGACGACCCCATTCCATCTTTAACATCGCCGGCAGCGTATCCATCATCTCGGATAATAGAGTAGGGTTATTCAGGTACCCGTGCATCTTGGCCGTCTTTACTCTAACACAAAACGCTTTTACCCTCATTGAAAATGCGACGATGGTTTCCAATCGTTCGAGCTTCACGGCAGGGGTTTGCTTTATCTGCTCCAAAGCAGAACTGAAAACTAACTCAGGGCGTCCGTAGAGCATCCTCAATGTACTTATAGCAGTAGGTAGTGAGCTAGGCATAAGCAAGTCAGTTCCAACGGCGGTATTGGTAGCCTCCTATAGGCACTTGAAACCACACAGTTGCGTAGAGTTTATAAAGGCTGTTAAAAACTGTGGCTATGGTCAGTATTTGGGATCACCTGAGAACATAGCGGGAGTTCCTTCAGTATCACCATCCGTGCTTGCAATTGACTTTTCGTTAAACTGAAACTCCGTACCATGAATGGAGTACCGGCCACAGTGCTGTCTAAGAATTGTTGTTCTGTGGTGTTTGGTCGTAGCCAGGACAGCGAGTGATCAACTATACTGCGCGTAACATCATCCATCTCTAGTTGAAATCGCGTGTTTAAATGTATGTATGCGTGTTAGTTTCTCTATGGTTCTGGCTGGTGAAAATATACCTGATCAGCGTATTTGTCTACCTTGTTCTCGGTGTTGATTGTTTTCTCTCCTAAGGACACTGAAGGTATACTTGTGCCCCTATGGCTTCCATTACTCAATTACTCACGCCGCTGCCGCACTATCTCCTTTTGTTTCGCATACAATTCTTTTTCTGCTTCAAACTCTCGCACAGCCATCTCGCTCTCCTCATCGAGAAGCATCAGCTGATCTCACGTACTGATCTTCGACGCCACAGGCTTGATTGAAATGTCCTTTGTCTCAATTGGTGACGTCTTCTTCTTTAAATGCGTCGACTTTAGAGACATAACACAGGATTGTAGGACTTCATTCACCAATTTCCCTGCGATGTTACTAACGGTACACTGATTACAGTTTTATTTGCCATTATTGATGTCCTATCTGCGGTTGTTTGAGCTGTTTTTGTGAAATATCCCAAAACATGTTTGACAGTTTGATTTGGTCTGTTGTCAGCTTGGTCGCATGCTAGGCAAACTTCTGCCTTCTTCGTCCAGTATTCGAAAAGCCTCTGGGTTACTTCGGAATTTTGTTGATCCACGCTTTTTGACATTCTGGACTTGAGCTTCTCTGAGCTTCAAATTTTCAGGATCCCGATCGCTTTGCTCTTCAGAGACTCTTGCTGCAAGGGGGCCCTAGTTACTGGAACGAGATCAGAATTACAATGGCGGCTCGAAACATTGAAGCAGGTGGAGGAAACACGCAGGGAACAAAAGGTGAAAGAAGATCAGAAACCCTCCTGAAGATCAGAAACCCTCAACATCGCAGCCGGCCGGACAATCAGATCTAGCTGCACTATTGTTGGGGCTAGCAGAACCAAGTTACAGTTGGAATCGCAAGAGGAGAAGATGTCATCGCAGCTATCTTCCCTGCAGCAGTCTCTAAAATTATACAAAAGGAAGAGCTCCAACAATCAATTGAATCAAAAGTAACCGCGCTCGAGGACGATGTCGACAAGTAATTGGGACAGGTTTCAAATACGGTTATGAGCAACGTGGAAGAAAAATTTCAAAATGAAGTAATGGAGCTAAAAAAGGAAAGGATGACCCGCTTGTGCATCCTAGAGAAGGCAGCGTGCAGCCGAATTCATCCCGTCACCACCGAAACGGCAGCTCCAGCCACATGAAACCACCAGTATTCGATGGCAAGTCTTCTTGACCAAATTTCAAAGTACAATTTACGGCAACAGGCAAGACCAATTAAATGGTACGCAGAGCAATTATCATGTGGTTTATTTTGGCATTAAGGAGTAAAGCAGTAGATACCATCCAGAGGGTGCCGGAATCGCAAAAGAACTACGAGCAATTGATGAATGCTTTGGAGTTATGATACGGAGACTCCCATATGTAGGAGCTTCACAATATACAACTACAAAACCGCAGGCAAGCCAAAGGTGAAAGTTTACAACAACTGGAAGCAGAAATCACACGGCTTGCCAGGCTAGCATATGGTACAGCTCCCGCGAATATTGTAAACAGTTTGGCTGTGGGTGCATTCGCCAATGCGGTAGATGGGAGCATGAAAGTGGGAATATTAGAGCCAACACCAGGGATATTCCGGACAGGGTTACTGGATGGAAAAACACTAACATCAATTGGAGCCAGCATTCCTGTCCGAATAATGAACGTAATTGAACAAACTAAACATCTAAAGCCGGTTTCACCGCTTTCGCTGACATTGCCACCGAAACTTCGTACTTTACTGTGCACAAGTAATTGTTTATATCCAGCGAGGGTCTTGGCGTAGGGTTGTTGCTGTTTCCACTTCTTGTTCGCATAGCACAAAAAAACAACTCTAGATGGTCTTGACTCAATTTATATGTAAGTATATAGTTCAAATAATTTGATTCTACGTAATTTGTATAATTCTTTCGTTATGATAGATAAGCCCTAGGTAAAGGCCAAAAAGCCGGTAGATTTATGAGTGTCATAAATGAAATATTGGAATTCAATTTGATGTTAGTTAAGTAATTAGTAATTTCTACTATTTGTGGCATCCATCGACCCACGTTGCGTCTATTTAGGGGTGCTTTGAGACCCTTTCCGAAAGAATTGCGGGAATTAAGTAAGTCGAAAACTGAATTTATTAAACTTAGAAACTTTATGGTTGGCTCACTGCCTTCAAATTCTGATAAACGTAATTCGTTGTTGCAATTGCAACATTCTATTGCAGTGGCCACTGACTGGCTTATTGTTTGAGCTGCGAGGGAAACTTTAATTTTCTTGGTCTGAAACTTTACATGTGCTTTTGAAAGTTTGTTTCCAAGCTTAAACACTTCTTTTATTTGAAGAGTATGTAGAGCTTCAATATATTGCCATCGTCAGTTTTAAGATCTTTTTCAGAGTATAACCGGTTCCTTGTGAGCTTCCACATATGACATGCATCGAGAAGCACAAATACTTTTCGTGATAAATTTCCTGAAAAATATCAACCATATTTAATTTTACAGAAATATAGTAAATAATACAGTAACATATACATATACTATTTTATATGTACCTGATCATGACATGATCGTTGTTCGTTAAAAATATTTCAATTTATATTACATTTGAAGTGAAATCAAGGCTTAGGATCATTCACATCGAGAATATTAAGTTGGCTTTTACAGATAAAGCGAAACGCCTGTGCCTTATTTTAGGCAAACTTAGCTGGAAGCCTAATATTTCAGAAAGGGTCAAGAAAGCAACTATAATGCTATACTCCTGTAAAAACGCTATTGGGAAAATATGTGGTCCTGAGCCCACATCGTACATTGCCTCTATACCTCAGTAATAAGGCCCGTTCCATTATATGGGATTGTTGTTTGGTGGCCAGCCTTAGACAGAATGGCCAACCTAAAGTTGTTAATGAAAACTCAGAGATCCACCTTGTGTATTATTTGTGCACTCAGGTGCACACCCTCAGACGCTGAATGAAGTAATTTTGAACCCTGAAGTTTTGAATTTCTTCACGGATGGTTCAAAGATAGATGAAAGGGTTGCTGGTGGTGCTTCTGTGAAAAATTAAATGTAAACCTCTCATTTCGTCTCCCCGACTATTTTGCCGTTTTTTAAGCAGACCGTTTTTTAGTATCTGTAAGGGATATTCGCTACGATAAAGGTTTTTACGTCGAAGGTAGGCCAGAGCTGTCTCACATCTCTTGGCGAGATGGTAGATCAGTGTTGCGGTGGAATGAAAAGGCAGATAAAGTCGCTCATCAGGGTAAAAATGGCCTCATTTTACCAAGCAAGGTAATTCCGCTCGCTACCTGTAAACTTTTGCTTCAGGAAGAAGCTAGGAGAGCAGCGAACTATAGATGGTCTTATAGTACCTCGTATGTTATAACTATGGCAGATCTGGCCAAGGATTGGACAGAGCTAATTAGCAGCATTTAATGAAAAATAATTGATTTTAAGTGCTTATGTTCGAAAAGCTGTAAAAATACTATGTGGTCCTAATGTGATGGCCAACCAATGAATTTATCGCTTGATTATGTGAGACCCGGTATAAACCGGGTATATACCTATATGTACTGTAAGAATTCAAAGGTTTAAGGTGTACAAAGGATTAAAGTGGATAAATAATTTCGCGTTGTAGGTTCTAAGCCGAACAAGTAAATAAAACATTTTTGGTCAATATTTCAATCGTCTTATATTTAAATCAGTTCAGTTTTTTTTTTCGTTTTTCCACTTTTTTCATCAATATAATAAAATACACATAAAACATTTTTTTTTTTTTTGTTAAAAGCTTTGCCGAAAAGCTTTAGTTTTTGCAGTTCACGTTCACATTAAAGTATCTTATTTTTAAATCTTAAAAACTAATTATTTAAATTTATATATAATAGATATTTTCATATAAGTACACACTTAAATTTAAATTTTTTGTATGACTTCATTGTTATTAGAACGAATTTTGTTTTTTTTTAATTCACTCAATTAATCAAAAGCTTTATACATGTTTCTTTTAATTAAGAAAGCTTTCAATTTTATTGTTTCATTTATTTAAACTTTGGTTTATCTCCAGCGATAATAGTTTTTTCTTTATATACATATACATATATGTATATTTTTTTATAATAAATTTATATTTTAATTAACATTCGATTAATTAAAATTAAAATGTAATGAATCCTCAGAGACAATGGTGGCGTCGAGTCGGTGCGGATTTTAAATAGGTTTAATAGAGATGGTGTCGCCTGTTTGATCATAATATGATTTTTTATTTAAATATTATGAATACAGCGCAATAGAATAATTTATAAGACAAAAGTTATTTACAAGTTAACATAATATATGCGTACGTTTAGTTAAAATTAATTTAATATAATTCAAACGGCTACAATTTTACTGGGATCAACTTTGACGCGTAGAAACACAACATCGTCTCGTACAAAAGGTCGTTTTGTGAGTAACTCGTGTGAGATAAATCGAGGGAATCCAAAACCGAGGGAATCTGGTTCTCGCGATGGACGTTGGAAATTTTCCCAAGATGGATCCGGTACAAACGATTCGGCTACACCACCTTGTCCGCTTAGTGTACCTTGTTCGAATAGGGTAAACGTTATTGAATGTGAGAAGGGCCATTTGAGAAGGGCATCATATTCGCCTGGTAACACTTTTATATATACTGAAACGTGTGTCCCCTCGCCTGGCCCATTTCCATTCAGAAACATTGATGCTTGTAGTTTATAGCCGTATTGGCTAGTATAAAAAGGAGGTGATACTAATTCTAATCCATCTTTAGTTTTTGCTTCGGCCATTTTTAATGACCAATCGGTGACTTTCCATAATAGTGTGCCGGTATAGTTTGTGCTCAATTTGGCGATAGCTCCTTTCAAACTTTGTATTTGTTGGCCCTGACGACCGGCCAAACTAACCATTAACGATAGGTGCGATGCTGTATTTGCTTCCAAATGCGATTCCAATAAATGTCGTGGTCCTTTGAAACGACATCCAGCCTCTCGGAACGTGCACTGAATCGATAATGCTTTACATTCATCGCGTAAATGGGCGTCTAATTCGGCACGCGGTATTGGACTAGAATCACATCGTTGCGGACATTGAACTGGGCTCATCGGGCATGTGGCACAATGTGCTGATAGTGTGTCGGCAGAAAATTCACGATTACAGTGTTGACATCGTCGCATACGTTTTAAACAATCTTTGGTCCGGTGTATAGACATGCGGCCACGTAATATTCGGGCACCACATTTTGCTTCACAATATATTGGTTCTTGGACACATGTTCCTGTGTGATCTTCCAAACCTTGTCCTGTAAAATCGGTATTACAAAATTCACATGTTGCTCGTCTCAATATGCACGTGTATGTTAAATGATCCGTCATCATAACGCGAGGAATTTGTGATCCACATTTATTTGGGCATGGGACAGCATCATGTTTGCAGGTATTCAGATGTGCCTAAAACATAAAATAAAAATGATTAAAACCATCTGTTTTATGTTACAATGATAGTCGTTTTTTATGATCATGACAACAAAAACAGAAAATTCGAAATGCCCACGTAAAGAATTTAATTTGGTTTGTTGTTATTCTCTCTTATGATTTTATTTATCTTGCGGTGATCAGGTGAAATATTTGTTAGAGATGTGTGAGAAAAATCAGATAAATTGTGTATGTGTGATGGCACAATACCCACACACAATCGACTCGATATACACAACTATGTGTAATTAGAATATATAATTTTTAATTGAAGGATGTGAAATATGTTGAGTATTTGATTCATGATCAGTTTTGTGTGAAATCAAATTTTAATCAAAGATCATGCATGTTAATTCGAAAATCTATAGTGTTTCACGGTCAAAATTAAATGAATTTTTATGGATGTGTGAAGTGACTCATCGTTAATTGGCAAGCCAGTTTAACGTGTAGTATATCCTAACGATACGCGTTCTTTCGAATTTTGAAATAAAAGGAATACGAGCATCTCATAAAACACAAACACACCCATAAAAAATAATTTGTATTGTTTTAATTTAAAAAAGGCGATTTAATATCTTCTTTCTTGGCGTTTTATTTAGCAACTTGAACAAATCTTCCTCCTACAATAGTGATTTTTTTCGTTTTGTGGGTTAAACGTAGGCATTACGGAATTCCTATGACCGAATACAAAACTACCTGTAATTTCAACCTGAATTTTTTATTTGTTTAGTTTCGTCGAATTGTGTTTCGATGAAATCAATTTCTTAATTATGTAGAATTTTTAGACGTTAAGTCGTGTTATTAAAATTAAATTAAATTATTATTATTATTACTTATATTGTATATTGTGTTTCCTTTCATGGAAGTTTATTACAAATTTTTATGTTTAGAGACAAGAAAGAAAATTAGAAGGAATATAATAATCATAAATGATGTTTTGTGTGTCGCCTACATTATTTCGTGATTCTATTGATATTTAACCAAGACCCGAAAAATTATGTTCAAAATTATTGAACATGAACCGTGTCTATTGTTTTGAAAGGATTGCATAGCACGAAATCTAAATTGAACAGAACGCTATTACAACATAATGCCCAACCGCGAATTCTGTGAATATTTTTTTTTTTGCGCTGTTTCGATTAAATAAATTTAAATGTACGTAAGAAATGCCAATACTTTACATGCAAATATATAATTTGCATATTAACGTATAGTCCATCGACTGATTTATTATTATTTAAATTTTATAACATACATACTTGTGTATTATATATGCATGTATAAATGTTGAATGTGTACTAAAGAAAAGACTAAAACTAGAGATCCCTGACCTGGAGAGAGCAGCTTATATTAATAATATAAACGACATTCGCAAGAAGACAAGATTAAATTTGTAAATAAAATCGCGCACACTCACATTATGGTGATGGTGGAATAGAGTTTAATACATAATACTACATTTTTATTCTATTTTAATCACCGTCTCAACGTCCTTCACGAGGTAAAAAACTACATAGTGAATATAAAAGCAAAAACTAACTTTCTAATATCGTTATTATATACTCGTAACATACAAGAGCTTAACAAAATGTAATTGGAGTTAGAAAATTCATGGCATTTAAAATCTAAGTATAATGTAATAATAATATGTACAAAAAAGTATGTAATGTATGCTTACCTTTAATTTTCGTAATTCATCCGACCATTTGCAACCTTGTTTATGATGTATACAAAATACTAATGAACCCATTATAGCTTTTTCTGATTCAGGATCTGGATAAATCTGGAACAATAAAAAAAAATATATTTTTTGTTTTTTAATAAAACACTTCTTCTTTTAAACTAAGATAATAGATTACTAATTTTTTTGTGTTCAATATTTTTTGCAAAATATTCCGATGACGTTTTTCTTATTTCCATTTGGGATTTCAAAAAAATAAAAAATAAAAATTTTGCGATTTTTTTTTTAAACAAAGTTCAATGAACAAATATCTTGGCGATATTTTAAATACCATACGAAAGAAGTCATCATATCATGATCAAGATGAGTCATAACCATAAGATTTTTTGTGTAGTACGAATATGATGATCGTTTGATGACAAAATGTTGAAGATAGATAAATATATAGAAAGATGTTATTTACACAGTGATTAGATTCAGTAGAAAAACGTTAAAGGAAGTTAAATATTTAGACGAAGAAAGATTTTTTCTTGAGATTAATCAATGATTTAAAAAAAAAAAATTTGATTTCAATAATTTCATGGTTATTGTACCGTGTTACATTTTTTTGTACATATACATACATATACCAAAACATAACTCAAGAGGTCGTTTTCAAAGGTCAACGGAAATGATATTGCTTATATGCGGTTTTTGTTGTTCTTGTTATTGTTGTTGCGGTTGACCGGATATGCTTTAATATATTCTTTAGTCTTCTTTGATATTATACATATCCAATTGATATTGCCAGTCGGTACGCAAATATTTTTATGAATCAAAAACTGATCAATAACCTAAAACTATTTTTAAGTCAAAATCTACATACAATACACAAAAAACCTGTTTTATTATAAAAATTTATAGTTTGATTTAAATTCCAAAACTAAAATTTATTAATTATGTTCAATATTGTCTTAATAAACAACATGGGTGGTGAATTATAAATCAAGTTGTGTCGTGTGAGAAAAATTGTTACGGAATTATACTTACGTTACAATTTAATATGACATTGTTCGGTGTAGAATAAAGGGTTCGTCGCCGTCTTTTTACGCAACCAATTCTCTTGTATTTCATGTTTTTGTTGTTCTTTTTTAATCCTTTATATTTCTTTCTTTCACTTTGTAATTTAAATTCACCCCTTTTTTTGAATAGAATTTCTTTATTTGGTAAATAAATCAAATAGGTCATTCATCTTATTAACATTTTTTATATTTGTAAAGAGAGATGTTTTAATTTATTGTCGTTTATTTACATTCTTTGTCTGATTTAGGGATTGGAATTAATGCGTAATGCACGTTAAAAATTTGAAATAAAGCTTTAACATTACCCGTTACAAAACGGTCAAGTAAAACTGGAACATACCAGCTGCTAAAATGTGAGTTACTGCAAAGCGTGAGGTAAATTATTTATGAAGAATGGGTTAATTAAATTGTTTATGTTAGGTATATTTGATCTTTGGTATATGAAATGTTTTTGTCGAACGAAAGCACCAATAAGGTGCGTTTTTTTATTCGCTCCCAATAGCTGCTATGCGGAGCAGTCAATTTTCTACACCCAAATTTAAATTTGGCGTGCTATTTATTGGAAAATTAAATTTATTTAATGTCAAACTATAATTTTTAATTCAATTGTTTAGCGAAAACTTGATATACAAAATATTTTGCTCTACCTATTTATCCGGAGCGCTATCGGGAGCCACTTTTTATATGACGGCACTCGATAGCAGCTATCGGGAGCGAATAAAAAAACGCAGCAATAAATAACCCATAGTTGCATTGCAATATTTAATACCTGTTTGTTTCTAATTAAGTCTTTTTTAGCTCCGATTACCGTTCGTTCAGATTTCTGTAGGAACCATCATTTATATAAACATTTCAAAAATTTAATATGTTTGATGACGTGTGTTTGATCAGCGTAGAAAAATTGCGCATCAAACACAACTTAAAACGTTTCAAACAATCCATGGAGTTTAAAATAGTTTACAGTTCAAAATCTTTGAGATAGCTAATAAGATTTAATAAATTCATTTCCTTTCCCATACCAGCTAAAATATTTTCTAATTTTACATCGGTACAGAGTTGGTAAACTAAGTAAAAAATATGATAATTATTCATTCATTTGCTGTATTTAAAAAAAATAAAGGACATTTCAACAACTGATAGAATTAAAATTCTCTTTTCGTTTTATCCAATGCAATTGTTGTTCTTTTTAATTCTTTTTTGGAATTGCCAACAAAATACCATCGTTAACTGCAATGGGCGTATCCAGCAAATTAATCTCACAAAAAAATTGAGATCTCAACCATCTCAAATGTAGAATATTACTTGTAGGCTGGATGAAATTGTATCTTCATTATAATTTGGAAAGCTTATTACATTGTGATTGGGCAGAGCTCAATGTTTTTTGGTGATGTTATTACTATTCGTATCGTAAAAGACAAAATAATAGTGGATGCTCAAACCAAAATGTAGATCTCTTATTAAATATAGAGAAGACTTTTTAGGATTACTAAAACATTTTTTGTTAGGGAGGGTTTAGATTTTTGTAAGCGAGATATTTTGCATCCAGCCTTGAGTGACTCGTGAGGTCTACTTTGTTTGAGACCTCAATGCGTTGGAACTGTGCCCGCGATAAACTGATTATAGAAAGAAGATTAGGTACGCAGAAATGTAAGGTATGCTCAAGCGCATCTATTAATTCCCTCTCACACCAAAAATTAAGTCGTTCGATGCCAAGATTTGTTTTTGATAGTTAATTGTGAAAATGTATGTTATGTAGTAAGCTCAGTTTTTTAGCACCGAATGACAATATGCGCGTAAAAATGCGATTTTGAACCAGTTATCAAGCAAACGCCTGGGGCATTTAAAAAGGACTTATGGGCTTCCATTTTGGAGCCTTTCACCAAAAACAAACAAAATATTGAAATAGTAGATATCATGCTCGAATTTTGTTCTTCGAAAAGTTTACTAGAATTAATTAATGTAATTAGACCGATTTTCCGTCTTCACAAACTTCACCAATCTATTCCAAACGTTGGAACTTTTGGGTTTAAAATGCTGACCTTGCAAACTAACAAAATATCGTCATTAAAAATTATAACTATAAATAAGTGTCAAAGTGCAGACATCTGCGTAAAGAACTCCTCACTCCTTGAAATTCTGGGCCGCAAATAAAATTGCTTAATCATTTGTTCATATGTAGTTCCTCAGTAATCATTAAGATACATGGCACTGACTGGTGAGCATACATATAAGGAAGACCATTTTCAGTGAAAGAAATCCTGCCCCTTTCTCAATCTATTTCTCTTTGTTTAAGAGTAATTTTGTTTTATAATCAGATTGATACAGTGGAAGCTTTCTTGGTTTGTAAGCTAGAACTCCGCAGATTAACACAACTTCTTGATATAATAATATTTTTATTATAAAATATTCGGTTTTGTTAAATGATTAACATAGAAAATAAATTAAAAATGTAATTCGATTTATCTAAGAGATAATTTATTGCAAAGATCAAAATTATTATCTCAACTAAGTTTTTTCAATTTTTATCAAGAATAAGTTTACCTTCTTGCATCAGTTGTGACTAACCTCTTTTCGCTGAAGTCGACACTACATAATTCGCTAATTCCAGACTATGTATTCTTAATTTTGTTTACTTTAATTGAGTTTTAAATCAAATCAAAATTTTCAATAGCCCCACCCCTCTCACTATGCGAGACAGAGCACCGGGCAAGTAGCTGTATGAACCTGATATTACTGTCGGCCGATACGTGATACATACTATCTGGGCTCATTACTCTCCTCTCTCCCTCCTAGATGTTTATTACTGTAGGAAGTACTTCTACTGGAAAGTCGGTAGCATTGGTTCCCAAGGACTTCGAGAGGGCAGTCCCAATCCCGTATATTTCTAGCCCTGCCCCGACTTCCGTTTTGATTTTACTCTTCCGAGTTGCTGGGAATAGAAAGTCGCCTGTAGGTTACCCAGCTTTCCTGCAGGACGACTAAATAAAACTGAAGGGTGCCTGGTATCCAGAGTCTGCATACTTTGTACTGATTAACCATCCATCGGCATATGCTGTTCTATCTTAGATTAGAGGTTTTTATCAAGGATTTCTCCTTTAGCGCCGTACTTTAGTCTGTGCCAAAAGGTTACAATGTGCCTAATGGCCTCAGTTACCAGTGGTTGCCACGAGGAGGTAGCTCGTACACTTGTGAATTGTGACCAGATTACCCATCACTGAAAAATTATAAATAAAAAAAATATCGCATCGCGCGAGAAATGTTTAGTTGTGACAATGTAAAACAATTCATATAATTATGAAACTAAATCGTAATGAAAAATACTCCCAAAACATAATATCCTGTCTTGTTTCCCGAAAAGGGAGTAGTGAATAAAACAAGGAAATACAGGAAAGAGTTTTACCTTTTCCGCAAAAGATAAATGCCGGATTTAGCTAAAACAAATTATAGATCATCACATAACTGAAACATCGAATATCGACTGATGATCATCTTCTGGGATGAACAGAGAATACTAATAAACCCGGACCTGTTTGAATCCAAATGTAAAAGAACAACCACAGTCAGATGCCTTGGATGCGTTACGTTAGAATCGGCAGAAACAAAAAATCTCAATTAAAGTTTATCAGAAAGCAAATTCAAATGGCACGTCAAACCTTTAAGCTGAGTTTATGACAAAGGAAGATAGGAAGATAAGAAGATAGGAAGATCGACAAGACGAACTAAATTATTTAAAATGTCACAAGCCCCGCCTATTAGTTCTATGCTCTAGTTGAAAAATTTCTTACTTTTGATCAAAGTAGGCTAGCAGGCGGGGCTGGTGATATTTTAAATTATTTGGTTGGTCGTGTCAATCTTCCTATCTTCCTACGTTATAAAACAGGTTTAACTCTTTTTTTTTGGAAAACCGTTTTCTGCAAATTCCATACGCAAAGTTTTCACCTGAATCACAAATCGTGTCGGCTTTAATTATTTCTACAACGATACCAGTAGTGTCTAAATAACAAACCAGATAATTATAATATTTTGAAGTAGAACTGGTAATCTAAGAGTAGAACACATTTTTGCGATGACCCTTTTGCGATGAATGGATTTTGTCGCAGTAGGCGTTTTTTTGTTTATTTTATGTGCTATATCAAAATATGGTCAGCAGGCCTTGATTTTATTAAGATGTTTCCATTAATTATACGAGCTACTGCGGCTTCTGTTTGAATTATGAAAACAATTTTGTTTGGCGAACGGTAATATAGGTTAAGTTAGGTTTAGGTACCGGTCCACTAGGACCAGACATAGACACAAAAATGGTCCGTAGCCACACAACGATTTTTTGTTTTTCCTCCAACTCATTGAAACCATTTTGAGCTGTTTACGAAACGTGTGTTCCTGACGTCCACCCTGCTGTGGTCCGTCAGGTCATTGGAGAATGGTAGCCCTAGAAACTTTAGTCTGCTCCGTGCCAGACGAGGACAGGTGTAAAGAAGACGAAGTACTGTCTCTTCCTCCTCTTCGTCCTCGAAACTACGACAGTAGTCATGTGAGAAGAAACCAAGTCTACTCGCATGCCTGGCTATGAGACAGGGCTCCGTAATCACTCCAACAACCGCATTGATCTGACTCCGCTGAAGTGAGATCAGTTGTTTGGATCTCGCCAAGTCTAACTGTGGCCAAACCAGCCGAGTTATTACGCATAAGGTGCTACTTGACCATCTGTCGTTCGTCAACTAACTGGCTTCTTCCTGAAGCAGCAGTTTGCATAACGCAAGAGGCATTCCAATATCCTTTCTGCTCTTTGAAATGTGGTCCGCTGTACCACGCTGAGCCAGTTCATCGGCCTTCCCCGTATAAATGAAGTGTCCTGGTACCCATATAATGTGGATATTGAACTGATCTGTCATCTCGTTAAGAGTTATGAGACAGTTCTGGACTACTTTCGGCGTAAGGAGATGTGATTGAAGCGCTTTCATGGCAGCCTGACTGTTCGTATGTATGCGAATATCACAACGGTTATAAGAATTTAAGAAAATGTATTTAACTAAAAATGAATAAAGTTAAAATAGACAAACTAACCGTCTACCAAATAAGGAATAGATTTTCCTCAAATTAATCAAAAACATAACAAAAAGTGGGCACTTATACAGGATTTATGGGCTCAGCAAACTTGATTTTCTATACATGTTTCCAATGAGCATGTTATAAAAAGCAGTGGTGTCCAAACTCAATGAGTATTATTGATAAATTTTCAAAATTGCTCTAAGCAATAAAAGGTCGATTAAAAAAAAAAGTCAGATGGTCACAGAATTTATCACTCTGGAATGAGTGTGAGGGCTACCTCCCGATAGAAATAAAATTGCGGTGGCCTTCTCAATTATCCCCGAGTGCTAAATTTTGTGGCCCTCAATATCGAAAATATTAATTTAGCTTGGACACCACTGAAAAAAAAATTTTAATTAAGCTTCTTTATTAAAACGTAGAACCATTAACATAAACACCGGAAATGTGTTGAGCGTCTGGCAAATTGAAAACATCTCTAATAAATAAGGTATACCATAACTAATAGGTAAATTTAGCCATACACAATAAACAAAACAATAAAATTACGACTCTGTAATCAATCATTCAAATCATAGTCATAAATGTTTTCATCTTGTTGTAAACAAAATATGTACATATGTATGTAAGTCAAATGACGTTAGTACAGCATCAATAGGTTTCAATTTTCAATTAGGGAATAAATTACCAAATTAGGGAATATACTACTCGAAATCAAAATTCGTTGATTAGAAATTGCTAACCTAAGCTAAATTATTCGCCTGCTTTGAAATAAAGAAGTCGAATAGCTTAAATGTTATTTTATACTCAAAGATTCGTAAATTAGGCGTTATGATTTTGGAAATTTAGGAAATGGAATTTTGAAAATTTGTTATTTACAAATTAATACTTGCACAATGTAGCATACTGTATACCATTTTTTTTTTCCGCTGGCGCTACATCCCATAGAGGGATTTGGCCGCTTCATTTGAAGTTTCGTAATCATTTTTTTTAACGGATAATGAGTGATTACTTCATTGATCCAACATTAACCAGCCGTGATTTTTTCATCACCCGCCGGGAATTGAACCCGGGACCTCCGGAGCTTAAAGCAAGCATGCTAACTGTGTACCATGGTGAATATAAAATTCGAACATAAATTTAAAATAAAAAACTTAACAGACAATAGGGATTTTCAACATTTTTTATGGAGAAAAAATATATATAACTACTTTTTTTTAAAAGACAGGGCGCCACCACACACTTCTAATATTGTGCAACAGTAGAGCAGAGCAAACTTTGCCGGTTTCTCCCAAAAATGGAATACTCTTGCTGTTCACTTGAATTAGAATTCTATCGACTACTTTACAAATATCAAAGGTCAATAAACCGAAACAGGGGGAAGAATTTTGATTTTATGAATTATTGTTAAGTAGAAACACATTAATTTTGTATTTGGACTTTCTGTTGACCGTATATAGTGGTGAAACATAACTTTTGAACTTTTAAATTAAATTTTCAGAAATTTCAATTTTTAAATAGGGTGCAACTTGGTAATGTCGAAATTTTATACTAATGAATTTTGAATTTTAAAAATTAGAACAGAATTTTTCCTTAGTTTAGAGAAGTTGAATTCAGAAAATAAATTTAAAAACAAACAAAACGATCCCGATGATCAAGGAGAAAATAAGTGTTTAGTGTATTACAGTGCATTCACAATGCAAAAACTTTTTACTTTTGATTTACAGGTTTGTATTAATTTCCAACATAACGAGCAAAAATTTTTATTCGTCAAGTTGGAAATTCATTCAAACCTGGAATGCAAAAGTAAAAAGTTTTTCATTGTGAATGCTGTGTAAGTTTCGCGTTTTAAATTTTATAGAAATTTTTTATTTTAAATTTGTATTCGAATTACATATATGTTTACCATGTACATATATTTACTATATATCTAAAAAACCTTCTAGATTGGATTCTCTTAACGGTTACGGGAGTAATCTATCAAAACAACTGAAGATTTTTCGATTGATTGCGTTATTGAATCAGTTCAGACAGACACTTGAGAATATTTTAAACTCTTCTATTACCTCCAGCAAAATAGTTGTTCAATTCATCCAATTTAAGTTACACATTTTTCAATTTATCGTGTGCTAAGAAAAATAATCGAGGGAAGCACGTAATTAAAAAAAAAACGTTAAATTTATCAAAATTCAATAAAAAATTGTTGTATCCCAATCACACCAGGGTGTCTTTTATAGATAAATAAATATGGATTAGAATTTGATAATTTTGTAAACAATTTATGCAAATCCTGTACGATCAAATTCGATATTATAGTAGCTTGAAAAAATAAACAAATTAAACCAATCTCTTGAGAAATCAGTGAAATACAGCCTCAGTGAAACGCAGAAGTACTCATTAAGCAGATGGGATCACAACGATTTACCACATAGTGTGATTTAAGTATGATTTTCCTATCCTTTATCTTTATTTCTTGTTGATTCAAAACTATTCGAAACGATAAAATAATCAACCATTATTTTTGCTTTGGCGCAGATGTTTTGTTATTTATTTACTTATTTAGTTTTTTTTTCCATTTTTATATATTTTAGTAGTATTTTGATTGATCCGGAAATATAACATACCAAAATATATAAAAAATGTATATATACACACATCAATCGCGCGCACACCAGATACCTAAACGAAATCTGAACAATATTCTTCACAACACCAAAACCACATTCCATCAAGTTATATATAAAAGTATTTTCTATATGCACTCGTAAACGTATGTAATCTAAACAGTGTGTGAATTTTATTATAATTTTCCAGTTTTTTTTATTTTTTTAATATTAATTTGCTTTCTCGTCTCTTAGCCGTCTTAAGTATATATACCATATATACATAATAATAGTAAGTCTGTAACATATAAAACAGAAAAATACCGAAACATGATTATGATTATGAAATTCTTGTAGGATTGCATCAAAAAATTTGTAGAAATGTAATATGAAATTTTTGTCACGTCAAGACTTGAAGAATAACCAAAACACAATTTTATAAGTGGGAGCAGTATACATATATAGTGTATAGAGGTATTTAAGAATTTTATATTACAGTCAGAGAGACAGACGACAGCAAGATGCATTATGTGATTTATTGATTTTTTTTTTGTGAACAATAAAACTGAAATTCCAGATGCTTTTATACACAACATAATTCAACAAACAAAAAAAAATGGTTAACATTCAGCTTTCGAAATACTATAAATTAATAATGTAAAATGAAGACAAATAACAAACCATATGCCTAGAGAGGAATGTCTGTCTATTTATTATATTGTGATGACGATAGAAGTATTATCTGGATTAATATTAATATCGTTTGAAATCAGAATACCTAAACAGATGTTTTGTGTACTAAAACTAGATCAAGATATCAAAGGATAAAAGGTAAAATTAAAAATATATTTAGCAAATTGTTAGTAGAATTTGAAAGACATTGGCATTATGTGAATGACATTCGTCTAAATTTACAAAAAACAAAAAATATATATTTTTATTTCTTCCTTGCATGTGTTCAATGCATGGGTCTTCTTAATCGTAACCACAAACATATTTATTTAAAAATAAGTAAATGTAATGTGTTTCCTTTAAGAAACTGTTATTATAAAATTATAAATTTTTATCGTGTTCTTTTTCTTTGTACATACATATAGCTACATAAGTTCATAATGGAATATTGTATACCTTATGCTTATATACATACATAAAATCCATTCAGTAGTTTCATATATAAATAAAGTAAGTACGCGATGAATATTATATAATTATGCAAGAAATATACCAAGAAATCATCCGGGTATATAGAAAATTACTTGTCTCCTCTGAACCAAGACCAAACAAAGTTTTAAAGATTATACACCGCATACGTATATAGTTTTCTACCATTGTCATTGTTTCAAATTGTCTTCTTTACGCGATGGATCACATGACCCATTTCATAAGAATGCTTTATAAATTTTACATATTTTTTTGTTAATTAGAATTGCCTGTTTTTGTTAAAATTCCGTAAGATCAGCTACCCATAACAATATAATGGCTATTTTAATATCGGCTTGTTGAACCCATCCTTTTTGAGTCTATTGTAGCTATATACAGATATTTACATAAATGTATCCACTACTTTCACTATTATAACAATAATCTAAAAATCTACTTTTTATTAAATTATATATTAGTTGATAATGTTAATAAAATTTCAACATACGAGTTATAATTATAAATCGATTTAACACCTTTTATCGTGATCTTGATATTAGGAAGAATAAAAAATTCCCATCCGGTGATATAATATACAGGTCATCTAACTCAACAACGACATTCTCTCAAGCTACTTTTTTTTTGTTTTTGTATTATGTATATAAAATTACGGCGGCGACATATTTTTATAATAAGCACACTCATTAATAACACACACTTAACAAAAGAAAGTGAATTGAAATCGATTATGATGTATGCAAAAAAATAATAAGAAGTTTAAAATTTAGCTAGGTGTTTATAAGTTACATTTGGCGCAAAAAATAATTATTTTTTAACTATTTATTCTGTAGCCAAAAACCAAAAACAAAATAAATAATTTTGTTAGTTTTATTTACCTGCTTAACTCTTCTTTCAAGGTGAAATAGCTTAAATTAATTAGGCGGGGAATGTACTTAAAAAAATATTTTTCCCATGCTATATATTTACATAAAATTCACATCCACTTTAAATATGCATATAAAGATGAAGCATATGGTTAACATAAAAGTCATTTGTTTTGTTTCATCATTAAAAAAACTTAAAGTGAAAAAGTAGACGTACTCTGGGTATAAAATGATATTTTGCAAAAGTGGCTATAGTACTCAAAATTTTTATTGTTTACTTTTTTTTTTGTAAACCGTAACCAGTAATAAAGCAGATGTGGTTTTATAAAAACATACAAACATAAATTGAAAGCAATAAGAGGTCCCTTTTTGTATTACTACTGCCCCTACATAAAATATAGTAGGTTAATATAGTTAATGCCCTTAACACATTACAAATCAAAACAATTTTTCTTCAAATGGCACACGATTCAAATTTTTTAGACTGTAACTTAGATTTTTTTTTTTTATATTTTTTTAACAGTCATAAATCTTTTTAGCAAATTGTCTAAGCCGTTATATACTCATTTAGGTCATATGTATTTTTAAAGTGTTTTTTTTTTTAAATTCAATTTTAAGAATGCAATTATGAAAAATATTAATAACAAAACGAAATAAAGCTAAAAAAAGTGGTTATTTTATGTAGGTATAGTATTTCGATTGAGAAAGCATTTCCTTGAAACATTTTCGGCTTTGTTTAATTAAAAATTAATTAAAGTATATAATTTGTGCTAATACCAATAATTTAATTAATGTCCGATATAAGTTCAGTGCATCGATTGGAATGAGTTTACTAAGCGATTTTCATAAATTGGGCATTCATAAAACTGAAAAATTGTCAATACGTTGCGATCGCTTTGTTGAGTATAAAAGACAGTATTATAATTTTTCAAGGTTGTGACATGAATTAATTTTGGAACAGTACTAATCGTATTTTTAATAAATAAATTGTGCCCAAAATTTTACCAATAAAAAAGATTATTTTTATTTAGTACGTACCTTTCTTCTAAAAACTAATGAAAATTATTAAAGGTGTAAAAAGGTAATAAAATGTTGAGGAAAAATAATAAATATGCTTCGGTAAATTTATAAAAAAAATTTAACAATTACATTCGATATATCCAAAAAAATATTTAGTTGAATCCCATTATTTTTTTTCGATTTACGTAAATCTAATCCGATTTGCTTCTTAAGAAACACCTCAAACAAAAATTGCACCCAAAAATAAACGTTTTGCTTTGGGAAATTTTAAATTCAAATCTAATCAATTTTTACCAAAGCAATACACTTAATACAGGGTGTTCGGCACATGGACCGACACAATTTTTTGGGGGGATTGGGTGGGTCATTAGCTAGTTTTCACCCATACGACCCTACGTTCAAAGTGTCACGGTAACTGAGATATGATTTTTTTCGTTTTTTATTTAAATTTCCTGAAATAGCCTTTAAATCGTCATATTTTTTTGTTTGTGATCGATGTTACAGCACGAAATAGTTTTTATTACGCTTGTGAAGTTTATCCTAAGTTAGAACTAAACCAACAAAAACAACAGAATCTGTAAATGTATTGGTAAAAATGACAAAAATGACATTTAGGCGAACAGTTTTCAATAAATAATTTGAAAACTTTTATTTGTTGTTTTAAATAAATTAAGTTTTCTTATATTCAAATTGAATTATTTTGCTAACCTAAAAAATAAAACCTATATAAATACACATCTATATACTAAAATTACATAATTAGAAAAGTGAGTGTGTGTAACTTGTAAAGTTATGCTTTTCAAAATTGCCACATTTGGAAACATACTATTTAGGATTTTCTTAAGAAAGTCTGTATCTTAAGATTTTCCATATTTATCTCCAACGCCACTATGATTTTTTGGAAGGCCTAATCTAAGACTACGAGCATGCTTAATCATTTGAAAAGCTAATGCCTTTCACATGGTCAAATTGGAATATTTGTAAATTTAATATTTAAGATTTTCTTAAGAAAGTCTGTATCTTAAGATTTTCCATATTTATCTCCAACGCCACTACGATTTTTTGGAAGGCCTAATCTAAGACTACGAGCATGCTTAATCATTTGAAAAGCTAATGCATTTCACATGGTCAAATTGGAATATTTGTAAATTTACTATTTAGGATTTTCTTAAGAAAGCCTGTATCTTAAGATTTTCCATATTTATCTCCAACGCCACTACGATTTTTTGGAAGGCCTAATCTAAGACTACGAGCATGCTTAATCATTTGAAAAGCTAATGCCTTTCACATGGTCAAATTGGAATATTTGTAAATTTACTATTTAGGATTTTCTTAAGAAAGCCTGTATCTTAAGATTTTCCATACTTATCTCCAACGCCACTATGATTTTTTGGAAGGCCTAATCTAAGACTACGAGCATGCTTAATCATTTGAAAAGCTAATGCCTTTCACATGGTCAAATTGGAATATTTGTAAATTTACTATTTAGGATTTTCTTAAGAAAGCCTGTATCTTAAGATTTTCCATATTTATCTCCAACGCCACTATGATTTTCTGGAAGGCCTAATCTAAGACTACGAGCATGCTTAACCATTTGAAAAGCTAATGCCTTTCACATGGTCAAATTGGAATATTTGTAAATTTACTATTTAGGATTTTCTTAAGAAAGCCTGTATCTTAAGATTTTCCATATTTATCTCCAACGCCACAATGATTTTTTGGAAGGCCTAATCTAAGACTACGAGCATGCTTAACCATTTGAAAAGCTAATGCCTTTCACATGGTCAAATTGCAATATTTGTAAATTTACTATTTAGGATTTTCTTAAGAAAGCCTGTATCTTAAGATTTTTCATATTTATCTCCAACGCCACTATGATTTTTTGGAAGGCCTAATCTAAGACTATGAGCATGCTTAACCATTTGAAAAGCTAATGCCTTTCACATGGTTAAATTGCAATATTTGTGAATTTACTATATAGGATTTTCTTAAGAAAGTCTGTATCTTAAGATTTTCCATATTTATCTCAAACGCCACTATGATTTTTTGGAAGGCCTAGTCTAAGACTACGAACATGCTTAACCAACTCATTATATATCAAAGTTATCTAGGTTGTTAATGGGCCCAAAGCCGTCCATTAGGCCTTCCAAAAAATCATAGTGGCGTTGGAGATAAATATGGAAAATCTTAAGATATAGACTTTCTTAAGAAAATACTAAATAGTAAATTTACAAATATTCCAATTTGACACTGTGAAAGGCATTAGCTTTTCAAATGGTTTTTCATGTATGTAGTACTAGTACAGATTTATCAAAAAATCATATTGAGCTTTCAGGT
Source organism: Tipula helvola (assembly GCA_963556165.1). NCBI lineage: Eukaryota > Metazoa > Arthropoda > Insecta > Diptera > Tipulidae > Tipula > Tipula helvola. The sequence goes on from OY744482.1 coordinate 182,238,822, forward strand.
TAATTTCCAAATTCTTAAAATAAACTGTTTTATTTAAAATATATGGTTATATGAAGATATACATAATAAAAATTATCTCTCATTATATTTTAGATAAATAAGGTAATTTGATAAGCATAAAATATTTAATTACAATAATTTTTATTAATAACTAAAGTTTTATACATTTTGAATTAAGAAATGTTCGCCTAAATGTCATTAAATTTGAATATTCACAAATACATATATACTTATATTGTTTTTGTTGGTTTAGTTCTAAGTTAGGATAAACTTCACACGTGTACTATAGCGTGTGAAGTTTGTGCTTAATTAATCCTAATTTTTTTTTTTTTTTTTAATTCCAATTTAGGTCTAACTTCACTTGCATTTTTTATTGTATTCTGAAATGTGTTTTTATCTAAATAAATCATTATTTGGTATAATTGCTTTCAAGAAAATGACTTATATGAGCTTCGAAAGTATTAAAAATGTGTAAATGTATGAAAAATTTCAACTTCTAAATTCAAAATAAAAAAAAATAAACATTATTTTGAACTTACGTTTATTTTAAAAAGTTGTCTAGTTTATGTTGGAGGAATCATTTATAATGTGGTCAAAATAAGAGAAACAAGTTGTCAGAGTCAAGAAAATTCTTTTTATGTTTATTATGTTTTTATTAAACATGAGTTATAATATTTGTTCAAACTGTTCTCCTGCTCCTCTATTCCGTATGCATGCACGACACCTTTTCCTTATCTCAACTGTTGTTGCCCGAATGCGCATTTCTGTTTTCATTGTTTCAAATGCGGCTGTAATTCGTTCAATTAAAATTTGTCGTGTGGACACCTCTGTTGCAATGTTGCATAAACTAATTCCTTTGCACGTCCCCAGACGATATTTTTTGTCAGAACGCTCGGCCGGAGATATTTAACTGATTTACCTGAACTTTTATTATCAATTTTAGAAGAAGGTGTGCCGATCGTCTTTCAAATGACGGTCGTCCGGCACATTGTCATCGAACGGTACGTGAGTACTTAGACAATTCATTTTTGAACTCATGGATTGGTAACAGCAGGAGTTCCACAAGGGAGTGTTCTTGGACCAATCCTTTATCTCCTATATACTAGAGATATACCAATTATAGAAGCAACAATGGCGACTTTTGCAGATGACACGGCAATACTTGCAACAGCAAAAAACATCAATGAATCCACTAGTAAACTTCAGAAGGCTACTAACCTGATATGTAAATGGACAGAGAAATGGCGAATTAAATTAAATGAAGCAAAATCAGTCCAAGTGAACTTTACCAATCTAAAAGTTAATCATATACCAATAATGATAAACTCTATAGTAGTACCGCATGCGAACACTGCTAAGTATCTTGGCATGACTTTAGATGCTAAACTTAGATGGAAAGAACACATAAAAAAGAAGCGAGAAGAACTAAACATAAAATTTAGAAAGATGCATTGGCTCTTAGGGAGACAATCTGAACTAGCGATCCATAACAAACTGCTGTTATACAAACAAATCCTTAAACCTGTATGGACGTACGGTAGCCAACTCTGGGGTTGTGCCAAGAGGACAAATATTAAAATCATACAAACAGTTCAAAATAAAATCCTGCGATGTATTGTTAATGCACCGTGGTACATTCGAAACGACAACCTCCATCGAGATCTAAAGATCGAGCTTGTCGTGGATGAAATTAAGCATCATGCAACAAAACACCTACAACGTCTGCACCAGCATGAAAATCTGGACATACGCTGTATGCTGACTACCACACCTACCAGAAGACTGCAAAGAATAAAACCATTGGACTTATCGCGACCAGGAGGTCAGTAGACTTGCTGTGGCGAAAATCCAGGGGATGAGCTACACGAAATGGGGGATAATCTTGTGATTGTGCCGACTAATCAAATACTTTATAATGCAATGTAAATTACTAAATGGGTGTAAGACTCAGTCGTAATATAAATAAATAAATAAAAAAAATGGATTGGTAGATGCGGGCCTATTTTTTGGAAACGTTCAAAAGAATTAGCTTATGCAACATAAGTGTCCAGACGAGAAATTTAAATGGTACGAATTACAGCCGCATTTGAAACAATGAAAACAGAAATGCAACTTCGGGCAACAACAGTTGAGATAAGAAAAGGTGTCGTGCATGCATACGGAGTAGAGGAGAACCGTTTGAACAAATATTTTAACTCATGTTTAATACAAACATAATAAACATAAAAAGAATTTTCTTGACTCTGACAACTTGTATTTCTTATTTTGACCTCATTATAAATGATTCCTCCAACATGTAGCATACCGTTGGAAAGGGTATAAGCTAACTTTTTAAAATAAACCAAAGTTCAAAATAATGTTTATTTTTTTTATATTGAATTTAGAATTTGAAATTTTTCATATTTACACATTTTTAATACTTTCGAAGCACATAACAGTGGTGTTCAATGAAATAGCACACTCTAAAATTTTTTTGCAAAATCCTCATTAACTAAAAAACTATTTATCAATTTTCAATTATTTTTTTTTTATTTACATAGTATAAATATAAACTTACAATTAAATATAAAAATCATATTTAATTAAAAAATGGAATATTAAAATAAAATAATTAAAAATTTTATTTTATAAATAGGCTGTTCAAAATAATAGCACAGTTAATATCAAAATTCATTTTCAGCCTTACTTGTGTAAGATTAAATCTAATATGCGCTTTTATTGAATAGTATTGGTCATTGTGATCTTCTTTTCGAACCATTTCTCTTCATCGGCCCTCCCATAGAGCCTACCAGCCCCTGGCATTTGTGAACGGTCATTTATTTCAAATTCGACAAATTTCAATACCAAAATTTCTATTTATTTCTATTTATTATCTACTTTTACTCGATTCCAAATTTTATCGATCGGATTCAGTTCAGGCGAGAGGCGATTGATCCGGCCGTTGTAATTTACTTAATTAATTCCGTCGATTGCCCTCATTGAGGTATCGTTGACCGTTGTATTGCTGAAAATACCAGCCTACTGGGCACTTTAATTGTCCGAACTGCAATGAAACATTATTCTATCATCTCTAACGAATTAAAGAAGTTCTTAAATCTTAATTATTCAGAAGGCATCATTCGCAAACAGATGCTCGAAATAGATTGAAAGGCCCAAGCCGTTCCATCTTCATCCAAACAATATTTTGAAGTCAAAAAAGTGGAAAAAAATACTATGAATTGACAAAATAAAAGTCAATCTGGTTAGTTCTGAAGGTCGATATTATGATAGATCTCAGTCCAGTACAAACTTTCGTCCCTAACATACGAAAAATACGATTAAGCGTGATGGTTGTCCATTGTGTTATAGCGAGATTTTTTTTTAGCGCGGAACGTTATAATTAATTGCCCGGAACATCCATAATAACTTATCTAATACTCTGTTATACCGAAGACGATAAACCACCAGGCTGTGTGGTTTCAACAATATAACGATATAAAGATTACCTTGAGAGAAGCAAAACATTAGCTTAACGATTACAAAGTGGGGGTCACACAATGGCCGAGTCAGTCATCTGTTCTGAATCCGATCGAAAATTGTTGGAATCAAGTAAAAGTAGCTATTAATAATGAGAAACACAAAAATAAACAGAAATTTTGGAATTCAAATTTGTCGAATTTGGAATAAGAGACCGTTCACAAATGCCAGCGGCTGGTGAGGTCTAGGGATGTGTCGATGCAGAGAAGTGGTTCGAAAAGAAGGACACACGAACAATACTATTCAATAAAAACGAATATTAGGTTTAATCATACACAAGTAAGGCTGAAAATTAATTTTGATATTACCTGTGCTATTATTTTGAACAGCCTATTTATAAAATAAAATTTTTAATTATTTTATTTTAATATTCCATTTTTTAATTAAATATGATTTTTATATTTAATTGTAAGTTTATATTTATACTATGTAAATAAAAAATAATAATTGAAAATTGATAAATAGTTTTTTAGTTAATGAGGATTTTGCAAAAAAATTTTAGAGTGTGCTATTTCATTGAACACCACTGTAAGTCATTTTCTTGAAGCCAATTGTACCAAATAATAATTTATTTAGAATAAAAGCACATTTCAGAATACAATAAAAGCTATTTCGTGCTATAACAATCACAATAAAAAATATGACATAAAAAACATAAAAAATATGACGATTTAAAGGCGAGAGAGATTTCAGGTAATTTAAATAAAAAACGAAAAAAAACATATCTCAGTTACCGTGACACTTTGGACGTAGGGTCGTATGGTTGAAAACTAGCTAATGACCCACCCAATCCCCCCAAAAAATTGTGTCGGTCTATGTACCACCCTATATAATCGTTTTTTGGAAATAATTTTTCATTTTAGGTCCAAAGTCAAAACAAATCATTTTTATCACCGATGTAATAAACTCATAAAAATAGGGTACTTATTTTTTGTCATTTGTAAAGAAGTACACAAATGTATTTCTTTCAGCTAATAAAATGATAAAAATGTGATCCATATCAGTAAAAAAAATTTAAATCCAAAACGTAAATAATATTAGTATTAAATATTTGTTTGTGCTGCTTGTGGGATAACGATGATTTCTTATTCCTACTAAACCTTACTTGATTGCTAAAATAAACATTTGTTTCATTTTCTTGTAACAATGTATTTTCGAGTGTGCTACTACACATCGTAGTAGTTATTTGATATGACACGTAGCACAAACGTAGTAGTTATTTGATATGACTTCTGTCGGTAAGTTGCGTAGCAGACTTAAAGGCCCTACACACGATCCAATTTGGTCGGACGGTTGATCCAATTTGGTTGGAAATTGGTACGTGTGTATGCATGTTGGTTGAAAAAAATTTGTTGGATGTGTTGGATGAAAATTTCCATCCGACCAGCCAACCAACCAACCAAATTGGATCGTGTGTAGTATTATCGGTTTCGGTTGACAATTTTCTAGTCTATAGTGAAATTACATAGATAGCTAGAAAAAAAAAATAAATAATGTTGTTATTTCTTGACGTAGTGTTTTGTTTTTCAAACAAACATCAAAATCGGACCGACTAAATTGGATCGTCTGTACTCAACATATACCAACCGATTCGATCGTGTGTAGGCAACTCCAATTTGGTTGGACCGACCAAATTGGATCGTGTATAGGGCCTTTCAGACATTTTAGGAAAATTAAAATTTGACTGTGACCTATGATACGACTAGCTTGCTTTAGACGTCAATAAAAACGCTGAGTTGAAGTGTTTTTTTGATCGAAAGAAACAAGCAGATGCTCTACAAAAATATTTTGTGATTATTATGGATTATTCAACTTATGGGATTACTTACCTGAAAATAACACCTCGCTCGAAAAACTTCAACTTGGTGTTTTTACCCCGATGTCTAAATCAAGCTTCATGGAATTGGGATGAAAAATTGGCTATTCATGATTATTTGATGCTATTGAAGAATTCAAAATTATTCAAGATTGAGTACTTACTCATAGACTTGTGTGTATTATTGGGTTGCTTAACCTTGAGTTGTAGAAACTTACAAAATTTCAATTATATGAAATTTTTGAAAACTAACGACATTTTTCGAGGTTCTAAGATTATATGAAGCTGATCAATGTTATTGAGGTTATCGAGATTTCCTTGGTGAAAAGTTATACAGAGGTTAATAAAAATTTTCCAAATTATTCGAGAATTTCGTATTATTTCAGAGAATTGATTTTGAGTTGCAAGATAAGTTAGGATGCTACATTATAAGATGAAAATAACATTTATGAAAAAATCAACCCTAAGCCAATTATAATTAAACCATCGTTATATGTATGTAACTCAAGTCTAAAAAAACATTTATTCCAGCTGTTTAGAGAGTTTTGAAGATTTTTCGCGATTGTTACAGATTATTTCGAGATTAATCGAGATTATTCAAAATTTAATAGTTTTGTTAAATAAGTACTATACTTTAATGATTATTTAATATTTTCAAGAGTTTTAAAGGCTTTTCTAGGTTTCTTGATTTATAACTTTTCCTGTTTTCCGGGATGTTTAAACTTTAAAGTATCAAGCCCCTAAACTATTCGACATTATTCATGTTTTATTTTATTTTATATACCCAAGTTAGAAAAAAACTGATTTTGGGAACCAAGCCTCAGTAGAGATGTGTTAGAAGAGAGTAGCTATTTATTTCCGCCAAAATATGTTCGCGTGACCTTGATGATTTCTTATTTATACATAACTTGTGTGGTTTTGAAGACTAACGACGAGTAATCGTAGAGGATTTTAAGCATGGATATAGGTGCATTACGATATTTTTGGTAGTACCACAGTGAGTGAATTTTTGCGAAAGTTTCTTTGCTTAAAAAGAATGAGCAATTGGGTTGTTAAGATAAGTGGTTATAGTTGGTTAAACTTACTGAATATTAACTGCCATATTATTCATTCGGTTAACCCTTGTGTCAACACGAGAATAAAACGACTTCTCACCAACACTATAAACCCTTGGTGTGTTTGAATTTAATCAAGAGTTTTGCATCAAAGAATGATAAACATTAAATGTATAAACGATATCATAATGAAAAATGTCATTTACCTTTATTATAAAAAAACTTCATTCAGTTACAAAAAATCAAAAACACACCCGGGTATGTCGTATTGACACAAGGGTTAAAAAACGTAGTTTGAACGCTTTAAACCAAAAAAAATAAACCAGAATAAACCACCCGATTTCAAACCAGAAAATTTTAAACCACATCCATATTATTCACTACTTTTCTGGTTTAAATCTCTTTGGTTTATTTTGGTCTATTTCGCTATTGGTTTATTTTCTAAACCAGTTTAACGGCCATGAAATGTCAGATTTGCTCGATTTGACAACCACTTTCCATATCTTGCGTCATTCGAGTAAGGTAAGGTAGAAACATTTTCTGTGCATTTGTATGCATTTTTATTTCATAAGTTGATGTTTTTTGTCTGTTGTTGTCTCATTTTCATGTTATTTGTGTGGTGTGTGTGCGTGTGAAATAATAAAATTGTGGCTTTTGGCCGACGCTGCACGGCGTATTTTGCTAAATAAATTTCAGCCGCAATTCCACTTAATGGGCTCGCACACACCAAATAGTACACATTGTTTTCTATGTATTTTTTTATTCTTTTGTACGTTTTTCGTTTGTCTCAAATTCAATCGAACTCCGTACTTGAAATTCAATCGAATTCTGCACTTGAATTTCCATCGAATACATCATCGACTCAATACTTTGCCACCCAAAAGCAGTGAAGTCAACGAAAGTATAACATGAATGGGCAAGTCTCGCAGCTGTTGGGCAGCTCGAATTCATCAGAAGTGCCTCGTGACAAATAGTATGAATCGAAAGCTGACCTAATAGCTCTGGCGACGATCATCGCCGTAACGAATGGCACTCTCTGCGCAGACGTGAAAAAGGTGGAATTGGCAATCAGACGGGAAGAGTTTGTGGCTCTGACCACATTATAGCAAAACACAGTATTTACAATTAATCGATTTTGTAATACACAAGTAATGTTTTGCACAAGAAATGTGTATTATCATAGCCACCATCGCCAACGATCACATACTACGCAAATTCGCCAGCTTCGAATTATTGATGAAAGAAGAAATTGCAGAATATGGTCGAGTTATGAGTCGAGTCAAGCCAGCGAGCGACGACGTTTTGGATCCGTAAATGGGCATCGAACATCCCCGGTGAACTGATTTTAATGTATGTGCAATCGATGGCACCGATACACCGGGGAAAATCAGCTAACGCCGCAAATGCTGCTGCTTTTGCCGAACGCTAGCATGGATGTCTCGCAAAATCGCGTCGCTCACCTGTAGAAAAAATAATCAAGATGGAACAATGAGCGAAATGAAAGAAAACCTGAAAAAAGAATATATATCCCTACGGGGGGCAGAATATATATTCCTACCGGGGGGGAAATGCCAATATAATCGGCTGCTGTTTGCTCAAAGTTGCCGCAGGCCAGCATACGTAGTACAGCGAGTAATTTGTGTTCTGCGGTCAACTCACGTGAACTGAAGAAATAAACAATAGGAATAAAAATACACTGCAAATATATCTTAAGTTATGTTGGCATTTTTTGCGTACAACATTTGGATCTATACGTTTTTAGTCGAAAAGTTTTAACCAATTTATATAATGGCGAGATTTCGTTTTGCAGACGATTTAAGCGAGTCGCGAAATGTGTGGAGGACAGTTGACAGCAGTTCGATCAAAATGTCAGATGAAATCTCATCATTATCCAAATTAGATAATAAGACTTCTCGACTAAAAACGTATGGATCCAAATATCATACGCAAAAAATGCCAATATAATTCCAGATATTCTTTCGGAATACCGAAAAAATGAATGAAACATGCGGGCATGACATACTGACGCGGATCGCCGTTGATTCTATTGCGAACCATGGCGTGCAGTCGCCAAAAAGCGTCCTTGTGGAGCCAAAGTATTTGCGAAAGTCGACGTCGTCATAGATGTCGACCTTGGGGCCTTGTAGGACGTCGCACCGCATGGCGCACTTGTCGTGCATCTATTTCTCCCTCTGATGACGACGTGGAGGATATCAAAATGTCGTCAATTTCACGTAATACATCCATTTTTGAATTAAGACAGAATAGTGTTAGATTTCTTTTCTCTCATTGTGGCACAGCCAAATTACGGGGCACGAAAATTACGAAATTAAACGATGAGCTTACCTTCAATCAAAACAAATTTAATTTGACAAAATTCACAACACAATTGCACTGGTTGGATTGAAAAACGGGTGAATAATATGAAAACATGGATTAAACCAACGAAAATGTTCATAAACCGGCCGTCGGAGTGCGGTTTAAAATCGGCGTGGTTTATCGGCCAATTGGTTTAAACATTTTGGTGTAAATTTTTTAAACCAAGTGAATAATACGAAATTTCAGAAAAAATTTAGTCTAAAACGATTCAAACCATGCTCTAAAATAAACCAACATTTAAACCGAGTGAATAATATGGCCGTAATATGTACTATGTACTGCGAACAAAAACAAAAACTTGCTAAATTTGTTTTTACCAGAAATATGGTGGTACCAAAATCGTTTTTAATGATTTTTTACAACGCTAATAAAAAAACATACTTTCGGGGCGGGGCGGCAATGGGATCGTTTAAATTTAATTTGGGTTTTAGCTTGTAATAAACACAAATTAAAATTGCAGATATAACGTGAATTGTCCAGAAACCTGCCCAATTTTATGAAATGAAAGTTATAGTGTTATTTTTTATCGTTCATTTAGGCCAATATACGGTCAGGCCAATACCTTTAAGCATCCGATCCAACCAAACTTAGGTTACTTCCTTTTTGTCACTCAATCGCTGCTCTTGGGTTTGCTCATGAAAACAAATGTTCAGAAAACCAGCAAATTTATATAAAATACTTACGAGTTGAATTATTTTTCGGTATACTAAACATCTTAAGAGAAACAACTCCACTGGTCTAATGTTCTGATAAATGAAATTAAACTTGCAAGATTGGCATTTGTTCATCAAAATTATAGCCGCAAGTGTTGACTTGTCAGATTGCACTGGCCGGCATGCTTTTCGGAACACAGAAACGAATAGACCATCATTATTCTATAAATGAAATTATCTATCACGACTAAATTTGCCGTTATTTAAGAAAGAAGAAAGACAGCATACACTTAAAAGAACCAAAATATATGTTAACTTTCTTCATAAATAGTTGTGTAAGGATCTTTTTTAAATTAAAATGATGTATCATTTAAATATATCATAACTTTTTTAGTATCTTTCATTTTTTAAATAATAAGATTAAGATGACATAACTTGAAACTAAGATGTGCTGGAGAAATTTTAATTTAATTTTCAAAATTAGTGTATCATAACTGTCTAAAATCTCCTGATGCCATCTCTGTTACAAAAAAAAAAATCCAAAAAATGTCGGCCAGTGTTATCATTCATAACAAAAACAAAAAAAAAATCAAAGGATTGAAATGACGGAAACGACACAGAAAGCCCTTTGAAAATGATCTTAATGATGGGTTCAACAATAAGTGGGTAGATCCTAGAATATTATGTGTCAACTCAATGAGGTCGAATCCTATCCTGATATTTGAAAAATGAAAACTTCTTTAAAAAAATTAAAACTGAAATATTAATAATTTATGTCGGTGTGAGTCAAATTCTGAGGAATTATTGCCATCAAGTAATTGTATAAATATTTGCCTTCCACACATGAAACTAACTGATCTAGAATTTAGATTCTAAATTATTAAATTTTTGTCATCCGTTTTTGAATTTTTCGTTTTTCCTGGAAAACTAAATCGTGGAATTTCTACATGCTTGGTATGAGCTGCTTTGAAATAATGTACATATATCACGCTCATCGTATATACATATCTAGCTCTAACCACAATCTAATTTATACCCGTATTCGATGCGACAATTATCATGTCACTTTCAACTATAAATTAGTATTCTCCAAGTCGATCAAAGTGACGTGACATGATAAACTAGAATCCTTTAGGTCTTAGGCAAATCTAAAATATTGTTGAAAGTTAAAAAAATACTTTTTAAAAATATGTATTCAATATTTGTTGTGGGAATCGATTGACATACATACTTACGTAATATAAAACGGGGCATATAAGCCACTTCAATACAACTCCTTACTTTTAGTTCAAGTGACAAGACAATTGTCACGTCTTATGAAGTGAAACGACTAACAATACCAAAATAATACCAATCCAAGAGATGTTCGTCACTTCAAATGCCGATTTTCACTCCAAACGACTAAGGTAATAATAAAACTTGGTTGTTGGTACAAACGACAAGTGACACGACTAAAGGAATAAGGGGGCCTTCTTATCATAATTTTGGCGAAAATTAAATTTATTGCAATCACTCCGCGATTTTGGAGCAAGAACTTAATTTGATTAAATCTTTGGGGAAAATAAATGCAATTTTTAAATTTTCCAGTTTTTCTACTAAGCGACTCCAAATGTTAGGCGTCTCCAAACCGATAAATTTGGATCCACAATAACCGAAAAATTCCGACAAAAAGGAAATAATACTTATTTGTAACGTTTCTTGTTTCCGTTTGTGGTATATAAAAACATCAACTTCTTCTTCTTCCGCTGGCGCTACATCCCATGAAGGGATTTGGCCGCCTCTACGATGCTCCTCCAAATAATCCGATCCGCCACAAGAGAACGCCAGACATGGTTGAGTGTGTACAGGTCCCTCTCAACGTCGTCCATCCATCGGGTAGGTGGTCTCCCACGAGGTCCTACTTTCGCTGGTGCCGACTCCAAGGCCTGTTTAGTGGTCCGATTTTGTGAACGTAGTACGTGCCCAAGCCATCTCAGCCTTGACGATTTTATGAATCCTATGATGTCGACTTTATCGAGATCATTTCTGATCTCGTGATTCATTCGCATTCTGTACGTGGCTCCCTCTTTAATGGGACCGAGAATTCTTCTTATCAGCTTACGCTCAGTTACAGCGATTTTCTGGATGTTTTGCGCTGTTAGTGTCCAAGACTCGCAACCAAAGGTGACAACTGGTCTTATCAGCGCCTTGTAGATGTCCAATTTTATTTAACACATTTAAAAACATCAACGTATGTATAAAAATACCATTTAAATCGAAATGTATAAAATTAATTACGATAGAAATCCATGTTAGGCCGTGTTACTAGGGAGCCCGATTTTTTCATTAATAAAATTGAAAATTACCACAATACTCGTACCTAATCGTATAATGTAACATTTTACAAGCACAAACACAATAATTTTAATTTTAAGGACCAAATAGACGAAATCAGCTGATCGCAATGAAATATCCAATAAACACAAATTAATGTTCTAACTATAATTGATAGGGTTTTATAGATGCTGTATGATACATTACTTATAGAAATAAAAATCACTAAAAAATGGATTCAGAAACCTTCCGCCACCCTTTAAATTTATAAACAAAACATCAATTTTATTAATTTTTTCCAATTTTTACATCTATTAATTCGAAATTCGAAAAACACTACTGTGAATTAATTCAGTTTATTCTCGGGTATAATTTTGACAAATTTCTCACAATTCAAAGGCAAATAGCAAAAAAATTAGGTGGAAAAACCAGAAGAGCCACCAGCCTTAAAATTTTAAAAATATAATTTGGGTCAATAGAAATTCTCTCCATCATATTTTTGTAATAAGGTTCCTTTACACAAAAATTCATGTTTAAATTTTGTTTTTGATTTATAGTTGTTTAAGTTCGATTTTTGTGCACTGCAGTTTTACTAAGATGTTTTGTATTTTTTTTAAACGGGTTTGGTTGAAGAAAAAAATTTACATAGATCTTGGAAACGTGACTAGAGCATAAATTCTTGTTTCGAGATACGTATTATAAATTATAAGGTTAGAGCTGCCTCTCTAGACCGATAGAGGAAACCTTCACCGTGAATTTAAATCGACTCTTAAATTAGACATATTTCTATGTATGTTACATATGTTGTTGAGGTCACCAGCATAATTTTAACTTCATTTTCTACATTCAGCATTGAAAATATGACTGGATCGTAATTATAACTTTAAAATTATATTACATACTTAATTAAACTTGTTCATAATTATTAGACATTCTTCGTTAAAAATATTTTTCTTAGCCCAAAATTAGTAGTATGAAGGTTCTACTGATATTGATACTAAATCAGAACTCACACTTACTACAGTCGAGCCACTAATGAACTACATTTTGATTGCCTTATTATTCTTGCAGTGACTAAACAAACTAATCGTTCATTAATGAAGGTCGAATTTATAATCGTTTTTGATTTGGGCTTTTTAATCAATTATTGATAAACATACTTTCAATTAGAGTGTACTTGAGATTTTTTTTTATCGTGAGAAAAAGTTACTTTAAACGTTAATTATTTTATTTGAATAAATAAGGTAGCCGTCTTATTGCTAATCAGTAAAATAAAAATAAAGTATTTCCTTCATTATATTATTTAGACCAAATCGTATTTTTGTATAACATTTGTGAAATAATTTTGTTAATAAAACGGCCTTGAAAGTGAACCTCAGACATATTTACTATATGAAATTTCACTCAACACAAACAATATTATTTGTAATGCTTATACAAATCATGATAAATCATGACATTTCTCAAACGTCACACAAATCATTCTGAATCTCAAGGTATATCACACATATCACACAATAAAATTGATTCATGAAAATGCGTTAGCAAAAAGAATTATATACTATTAATCACCATAAATATTTCAAAAAATAATAAATAATGTATGTATATAGTATGCATCATGTATGTACTCGTATGTATTGTATGTACATACATAAATCCGTTAGATTTTAGAGAAAAGAAATAGAAAAGAATTTCTTCTAAAACGCGAAATTTTATTGTTTTATACAAAATAATAGAGTTTTTCTCGTTTACCTTGTTGTTTTCTTGAATTCTTACTTAGAAAATTGTAAATACTAAATAGATAATGGTATTTTTCGTCTTATAGTGAGACAAAATTGTATAGAAAAACTTGTTTACCTTTATTACACATCTTTGGTTAGATACTGTAGGTGTTTAGATTAGAAAAAAAAATAAACTTTATAATACATAGATATCTGCTTTTACTGTAACAATATCATTTCTTTTCTATTTTTAATTTAAGTACATATGTATATAAATATATACAAGAAGAAATCTGCGATAGTTTTTTTTATAGTTTATACTTGTTTCAATATATTATGTATTATATTTATATGCATGGATTATGTTCATTATAAAATACATACAAAACAAAGTAAAAGAGAACAAGTTCGTTTTTGAACATGATCAAACGTGAACAGTTTCTTTATATTCATGTCTTTTACTTACTGCACAACAACAACAGTACAGTAGATCTTCGATTAGTCATGTTTTGATCAGGTATTTTCGCGATCCTCGCAGTTCGCACAAAAACCTTGGTTTAAAGTGCGTGTGAAGTGATATTTTGTTCCAAAAGGAGCTGTAAACTAAACAGGATGCAATCAATTTAACAAATCAAGTCCTATTACAAATATTTTATGTATAAATAAATAACTTAACTATATGTAAAAAAAATAAAATATCACATTCTCTTCCCAAGACATTTTTGTACATAAGACGTTTGGTTATATTTTATTTTATTTCTTTATATGTATTTCTTTATGTACTTGGTGGTATGGCAAATAGTTTCTCATGACCGAATATGAATTTTATTTTATATATTTTATCTTTTTTGTATTTTATTTTCTTTACGTAATTCTTAATAAAAAGAAATAATAAAAGTAAAAAGAAAAGATATACACCATATATCTAATCGGTTTGTTATTTGATTTGTGTTGATGATGGTAACGTGTTCGATAATGATTGGGATTATGCAATCCTGAATCAAATCAAGACAGAATTTATTTAAAACTACATATTTAAATTGTGGGAACAAAACTACAAAATATTTTGTAGTTAAAATACAATTAAATTAATCTTAACCTGTCTGTGTGTGTATACAAAACATTGTTAAGGCAATTAAAACTAATTAATCAAAATTAAAATATAACTGTTGATCTTAATGGCCAAATTTAGATTTTCTACAATAGTAATAAAATGATGTACATATACATACATAAGTACTACTTATGTATTAAAATAAAAGTTTTTTAATCTTCAAAAAATATATTTTGGAACAACTACCTAGTTAGCAACGACATTGAGAAGATATACTTTAAAGCTTCGTGCACCTAGCTACCATAAAATAGATTAACATGCCAACTTGAGTTTAATATTTACATACTTTACTGGATCAAAACTTACGTAAGGGAAATTTAACCTTGAAACCCACTAGATATTTATAGAGCAGGATCAGCGGTAAAAGAAAATCTAACGCAGAGGAACACGGCTAAATTATGGATTCTCAAAACGTTTTAGTCTGAATCAAAATATAAAAATGAAAAAATTGTTACTGGTTATATCCTTTATCCTTTAATATTAGACAACAAATTATTTTTTTTAATACGAAGAGGTACTCGCTTGAACTTTATTTCATTAGTGAATCGACTACCGCTTTAAAATGGCTATCAAAAATTAAATTCTCAGTTCAAAAAACACTTTTGAAACACATTTTATTCAACTTTAGGTACTGTTTTCAACAATTTAACAGCGTTCCGCAATTTTCACAGAAAATCAATTCAAAATAAGAGCCGTTTTGACCGAAGTATTCGACCAGATATTATACTGACATTTTTTTCTAACTTGTTTGTTTACCTTGAATTTAACCGACAAAACAAAATTTAAGCATGTTCTACTCCGTTTTTTTAAAAAAATACATTTTTGTACGTTTAAAGGATATAGGATATAGTGGACCTATAACAATTTTTTAATTTCGAAATTCTGGATCAAACTAAAATAAACTGTAATTATTTTTTTTCGTTTCTAAGACCATTTATAAATACAGTAACAATTCAAAATGTAAATTGCTATATGTATTCCTAAATCGTACAATTTTCTTAAAAATTAAAAAAAAAACGAAACAAAAAAAACGTTAAGTATCACTAAAGTCAATAAGTCAAACAGAAATTATCAGTAGCTTAACGAAATAACTAACCAAAAAGGGAGAACTAGCTATTATATAAATAATAATATTTAATATAATCAATCTTGCCTCTTAAACTTGTCTTGACATGAATCATTTTGTCAAATATGTTTAGTATTCAGATCGCGATCAATTCAAAATAATAATTATTAAAACTAATTTCACACGCCTACAAAATCGATCTCGTGTTATGAGAATGACACATAACGACTTTATATTTTTATTCAGTATTCAGCTCATCAACGACATTTTCGATTTATTATAATTAAGCACGGACAGTAAAAATGTATGATTCATTCATCTTAATAAAATTGCGGTCTTTTTTTTTCTTTTCTGCGGGTTCAAAATGCTTTTTATCTTAATTGCATTTTTCAATAAACAAGCAAGATCCTTTCGCTATCTTCTTGTATATAAGTACCATATCATCTGTCATGATCGTATTTCCTTTAGCACCCTTCTACAATTTATGTATGTATATACGACCGTATATATTCGTTTATTATACAAAATCGTTTTGGAATTACGTACATAAAGACAAGAAGATATAAACATGTTTTTTTTTTATAAATTTTAAATAATTTTATGTCTTATACATGAACGATCATGTAGAGTTCGTTCGTTTGTTTGATCTTTTCTGTTATGGGAACAAGTGGAGTAAAAATATTTTGAAAGAAACTCGAATTAAATTAATTGGGTGTGTGCGTATGTTACTTAAAAAAATAAAATAAAAATAGCAGAATATGTACTTACAATTTGGCTTATTTCAGTTATTGGAACATTTGGTTGTTGCTGTTGTTGTTGTTGTGACGTTGGTACTTGATTTGGTACCGGTGGCAATGGTGGCTGATTATTATTATTTTTCCGTGGCGGTGCTGGAGGTGGTGTTATCGGATGGACATTCACATTACTACAATCTTTTGAATTACGATTTGGCGAGATACGCGATGGAAAACTTAATGTTTTTGTCCATTGTGATAAAGTGCGAACCATCTTTAAATCAATTTTTATTTTTTTAATTACTTATTTATTTAATTCACAATTTTTCATTTGTAATTTTGTAGAAACACAAAAAAAATATTTATTCCACAACACAAACACACACTAAATATACTTTTATTATTTTTACAGAATACACAAAAACTTTTATTTATTAATTACAGTAAAACACTTTCACAGGAAAACGGTAAATTCCAAAACTTAAATAATTTTACGTTAATGTACTTACACGCTCAGGGTCTTAAATCAACTGGCAATCGCGATCCATTTCAAAACTCAAAATTCATTCATACAAAATTATTTTTTTGTTTTTTTTTTTTTACGAGTATCGTACTATTTCTTTCTATCAAATCATCTGATCCAAGCGAGTACATACGATATTTTGCTAAACGGTTTCGTTTCTCAGTCTGATAAATGCATGGCTTGACTATGAGAAAAAGACAGCGAGTAAAAGCAGCTGCAACATTTTTTTTGTACGTTTCTTATTTTTCTTGTTTTCTGTTGAATGAAAAAGAAAGAAAATATAGTGGATTATGGTGTTTGGTTGGAATTTGTTTTGGAAATATGTATGTTTTGTTTATGAATACGTAAAGCGAAGAATCAAAACAAAACGGTTGCTTAATGATTTTTTATTTTTTTAAAGTAAAATAGAAACAGCTGGTTTTAGTACAATCCAAAATGAACATTGAATACATGTACATAATGTAATATAATGTCGTGCGGTGTACAGTTAATACATAATTATTTTTATGCTTTTAATGGTCATTATTATTCTTATCAGATAAATTGTGATAAAAATAACGAATAATTTTCACAGGCATTGTAATCACCAGCTAAGTAAAATACATTTTGTGCATCTATTTCATATCAAATAGCTGTCAGCCCGCAGTTATATAAATAAATCTAATCAGTATGAATAATGAGTGTACTCTTGTGAACGTCCAGCTGAAAAATGTAATTTTAATTTTTAGAAGGGGGTCAGTGTTCACTCAGTTTATCTTTATTACAATTTTACGGCAGTAATACCCGTACGTTTCTTAAATCTTATCTAGATAAACTGTAATTTTTCTAAATATTTCCGTGTTCTCTGATAGAGTAGTATTAATAGTAAATTAGTAATACTATCTTTATTACTAAATAGAAACAAGCCATTCACCTCTCCTAGTATTTGGCAAGGCGCTATGTACCTTCGAATGCTTTCCATTCCAGAGCTATTTTGTTTCCGCTTCTAAAGTGGAACCAGTTCCAATTAAATAAATTTCAAATTACTCGTAACTAGACTTAAACTGTAAGATTTGCAAAACCTATGGAATAGGGAGGATACGGAACGAAAGCACCCCACAGGCTTCGAACTAGATTGAGAACTGGCTTACATTTTATGGCAAATATAAAAAATACATACACTGCGTGAAAACATCACCCACATTTTTGAGATTTTTTAAGATTGCGTTTGTTTTATTGATGCAATACCATATGAACAAATTTGACGCGGACTGGTAAAAAGAACAATATTTTTATGTTTTTAATACAAATCTTTATTATCGCCTTCAAAACAGGGCTCCTTTTGAGCCAATACAAGCATGCCAACGGTTAATCCATTTTTCCATACACATCGTGTATAGGCCTCGGCCGGGATGTCCTTTAGCTCATTCAACGAATTTCATTTTATGGCTTCAATCGACTCATGGCGCATTCCCCTGAGCGGATATTTGAGTTTCGGAAACAGGAAAAAGTGACAGGGAGCCAAACCTGGCGAGTACGGTGGCTGAGCGATGACTTTGGTTTCGTATTTGGCCAAAAATTCAGTCACAATCAAGCTGGAATGTAACGGCGCATTATCGTGGTGAAAAATTCATGAATTGTTTGCCCCAAAATCCGGCCGTTTACGACGAATTGCTTTTGCCTCAAAATGGCCAAGTAGTATACTTTATTGACCGTTTGGCCCTCTGGAACGAATTCATGGTGAACCACAAAACGGTAATCGAAGTATAAACGATGAGCATTACCTTGATTTTCGACCGACTTTGACGTGTTTTTTTCGGCAGTTTCGACGCCATATTCATAAACCCGCAGCTCGTCACATAACTAAAACATCAACCAAAATGTGTTGAGTTGATCCATAAGAGATGTTGAGACTTTGAGAGCCTCTAATATCTCTCTAATGCCAACAATAAGATTTTCAAGCACAATTTTCTTCACTTTTTCGATGTTATCTTAGTTAACAGAGGTGGATGGACGACTCGCATCATGGCCCTCACTGAATGTTTTATGCCACTTAAATACTTGTGTTCTTGATAGAGTAAACTCCGCAAAACACTTCTGTAACATTTTAAATGATTCCGTAGCCGTATTCCATTGGAAACACAAAATTTCAAGCAAATTCGTTGTTCAATTTTTTTTTTCATGGTAAAAATCGCCAGACAAACTTTTCGCGTCGTAAACAAATTTCTACCAAACTCACACTAATGGACGTATTCTGCTCAAACGGCACACGAATGTCAAAGAAGGTTGTACCAACCTAGAAACAAATTTACCGATTCGGTTTATACGCGCGGTTTAAATGGACTAGTCCGGGTCAAATTTGATCAGATGGTAACATTTTAGTTTTTAGTAAGATCATTTTGTGCTTCAATCATTCTTTTTAGGTTCTGTTTGCCAAAATAAAATTATTATGCGGAAATCAGAGGATGTGCGGCGTCTTATTGTTCGTGATCGGGAAGCCGGTAAAACTTACCAACAAATGGCAGCTACATATGAAATATCTATTCCTGGTGCCTTTAAAATATACGAAAAGTGTCAGAACACCGGTATGGTCAAATCGTTGTATGGTGGTGGACGAAAACCTAAAATTAGGGAACACCAGGAGAGACTTATCAAACGTAAAATTAATACTGTTTCAAGTGCTTCGGCTCAAGAATTGAAGGATTGCATGAAAATAGAAGCCTCAGTATGGACTATCCGCAGAAAGTTAAAATCAATGAGGTTCAGAAACTTCATCGCAAAAAAACGACCACTCCAAAAAAAAAAAATCGGGACAAAATGGTGAAATTTGCAAAAAAAATATTTAAATATGCCTCAATCATTTTGGGATGGAATGATTTGGTCGGATGGGTCAAAATTTGAATTGAATAATTCAAAAAAGGGTCTGGTGCCACCAAGCGGACCGTCTGAAGCCCAACTTTGTTATTCCTACTGTAAACCATGGTGGAGGATCCTTTATGATTTGGGGTTGCTTCTCCTCTTCCGGTGTTGGGAACTTGGTGAAAATCGATGGAAAGATGACTATTAAATAATAATTTAGATGAATCTGCTCACAAAATACGTTTGGAGTCGTTTTTCTTCCAACAGGATAACGATCCCAAATATACCTCGAAACTGGCAACTAATTTATTTAATGATAATTCTATTGTCAACTTGGAATGGCCAATCGCCAGTTTTAAATCCAATAGAACATCTCTGGTCGATTTTGGATTCAATAGTTGAAATGGAGCGACGAACCAATGTGACCATCTTTTGGGAAGTTCTTCAGAATCAATGGAACAACATACCCTTAGACAAGCTAAAAAACCTTACACATAGCACGAAACGGAGGCTGGAAGCAGTAATAGTTAATAAAGGAGGAACTACTAGTTACTAGTTAATGCTTTTTAAAGAAATAAATTTAAATTTATATTAATGTTGGATGATTAGACTGAAATTAATTTTGCTTTTTTAATTTTACTTTGTTTCTCTTGTTTGTAAATTTGTACATTGTGCAGGGTTTTCCAATAAGAGGTTTCATTTTGAGTAGCCTGCTATCAATGGGCAGCTGTCAATTTTGAAGCTGTCATCTTTTGACATTTGACAAGTAAAAACTAGGCCATTACTAAAAATGGTACGATACACTCTTCAACAACGCATTGAAATTATAATAGGAGCAAATATCTTCATATCATCTGCGTAAAGCAAACATTTTGCGAATTTAAAACAATCAACAACATCATTGACAAATAATGAGAATAAAAGAGGACCAATGTGGCTACCTTGAGGAACTCCAGAGGTAACTCGAAATAAGCGAGAACTAAAATCATTTATCTTAACAAATTGGTAGCGATCAGACAGGTACGAATGCAACCACCTGATGGGGATAAACTGACAATTTAGTTTATCCAGCTTATCGATAAGGATCGAGTGATCAATTTTATCGAAAGCCTTCGAAAAATCGGTGTAAACTGCATCCATTTGTTGCCTACGTTCCAATCTACTATATAAATGTTGACAAAAACTGACTAGGTTAGTAACCGTAGACCTACCCGTGTAAAAACCGTGTTGAGCAGGAGAAATATAAATTTTTGCATGAAAAAATAAGAATTTCTGTACCATTGATTCGAAAAGTTTTGGTATGGCAGAAAGAATAGCGATTCCGCGATAATTGCTGATATCGCTTCTTCTGCCGGATTTAAAAATCGGACGAATGAAAGACAGTTTCCAGGGATCCGGAAAAATCCCAGTACGTAAGCTCTTATTAAAGATTAGAGTCAGTGGATGGGCTAAACGCTCAGCACAATTCTTAATAAGGATAGGTGGAAAACCATCATGACCTGCCCCCTTATTACTATCAAGTTGAGATAAGCTATCATAAACTTCTGCTTCAGTAAACTGTAAAAAATTAAAATCAGAGCAATTGCGATTATTTATAAGCTTGGCACCAGAATCCCCAGATACTTCATAGACGGATTCAAAAAATTTTGCAAATAGATTAGCGATATCAGAGGGTTGACTTGCGGAAGAGTTCTGAAAGGTCATTGGAGTAGGAAACCCAACAACCTTCTTTTTACCATTTTTGAAATTCCAGAACTTTTTTGGGTTGGAAGTCAGATCCTCTTCTATTTGCAAAATGTAGTTGTTGTAAAGGAACCAATTTAAAGTTTTAAACTCTTTACGAGCTAAGTTGAATCTGGAATAAAACTCAGCGCCCTGTAACTTATACAAAGAATGGAACTTATTCCGTTTTTTTTCAAGACGTAGTAGTTCTTTGTTATACCACAGCTCACGAAACCTAGGTCCGTTTTTATTTGATGGAACATACCTTTCAATACCAGTCTTGAGCAGCCCGTTGAACAACAAAATAGAATGGTTCAAATTTTCATCCCGCTCGAGAAAGTCCCAATTAGAACCGACAAGAAATTCGTTTAACGAATCGTAGTCCGCAAGCCTAAAATCGAAATGCAGAGAATTACTAGAAGTACACGTAGTGTTGCAATTCTTTAAAAATATATATATATGGTAATTGGAGTGTGGTAAACGCTCGAACATCCAGTAAATTCTTCGCAAGGTGATATCTCCGAAAACATAAGATCAGTTGAATAAACCAAATCGAGAAATATTCCCCGACTATTGCTTATCCGGTTCAACTGCATCATTGCTAAGCTAGCAAAATAATCAGTAACTGCCAACTCCCTTTGGCCAGAAGAAGAGGATGTGAAAACTCCATCAACATCAAACCAAGCAATATCTGGAAGATTGAAGTCTCCTATAACCATTTTTTTTTTTTTTTTTTTTTCGCTGGCGTTACATCTCATGGAGGGATTTGGCCGCTTTATAGTGAAGTTTCGTAATCATTTGTACAACGGATAATGAGTGATTAGTTCATTGATCCTTACATTAACAAGCCGTGATTTTTTCATCACCCGCCGGGAAATGAACCCGGGACCTCCGGAGCTTAAAGCTAGCATGCTAACAACTGTGCCACCGGGGCTATAACCATTAGTTGTTCCTTAATACGAACCAATGGCATGACCACAGAACTGATGAAATTAACAATTCCCATAATATTCTAGAGTAGATCCAGAGGGAACATATACAGCCACCACGAGGATAGATGACTCGGATACATTAATCCGAACAGCTATTACATCATAAATTGGATGACATGCAATGAGCTCGTTTGGAATCGAACTCTTAACAGCAATCAACACCCCCCCACCTTTAAGGCTGGTACAAAAATCATGTCGATCTTTTCTGTGGACAACGTAGTTGGGTGGGAAATATTCCTCTGAATTAAACACTTTAGTAAGCCATGTTTCCGATATGATAATCACATCGTAATCGTTATCAAGAACGCCAAGCAAGAATAACTTAGCTTTCCCCCGAATACTAGAGGCGTTGTGATAGTACATCGAAGTGAAAGTAATTTGTCCAAAACATTTGGGCCGACGCATCCCTTTTGACCCTGCGTTATTTAAATTTCGGCAGAGTTGACTACTGCAGCTGGTATCCGGAATTTCACATTTGAGGCTCCTGTCCGAAAATTTTGCTTATGGAAGGGCCTAATAAATACACCGGTAGGCCATGCATCCGAATTTAGAGCCTTATCATGAAGCTCAACGTTGATCCCCAATTTAAAGCACACATATTCTAACTCATGAATATCTTTATCCTTAGGAATTAGTTTAACTGCCTTGTAAACACTCGCACCTAAGCATTTGCTAGCCAGAGCCACAATATCATCCTCAGTTGTAAGAGTATCGAATCTTGACAAATGAAGCCAACATTTCGGTGCAATAGTTTTAATATAAATATCAGGTGAGGTATTAGTGCCACGAATATTAAAATTTCGGATGTTCTTCCGGATAGTTCGTGATGATGGCAACGATTTTTTATTAACATTTGGACCGCACGATATATAAATACTGTTCGCTTTTGCAGACGTACTCGCAACACACGAAATAACTGCCGAAGATACCACATCAGCAAATGTGCCACCAGACACATACGAGTTATTAGACACAGGCTTGAAAGATTCAGCACATGAATTTCCACCAATTATATTGGTACCAAAGATTTCGGACTTAGCGGCACCAGGCAAAACAGATGCGCTTGAGTCTGGAAAATCATCAGCGATGATGTGATCTGGAGCAACCACAATGCAATGTGTAGTGACTGGTAGAGTAACTGGTTCTACTGGATCAGAAGTAAGCGCTTGGGCTTGCTCTTCCATTTTTTTAACGTAATTGTCTATATTTCTGATTGTACCAACCAGTTCACTTAAACTATTTACTTGCACCTTGTAGATGTCTTTGCACTTGTCACAAAACCAGAAAATGTTATCAGAATTGCAAATCAAGTCAAATGCATTTTTCCTGAAACCAGCACATTTGTAGTGGGCAACACATTTACACAACCCACTGCACATTAAAAAATTATCACTACCACCAGGAGTACAACACGACATACAGCAATTCGACGCCATATATAATTAATTATATTATGATATTATTTTAAAATTATTTGGCACACGAAAAAACAAAAAAAATGTCCGCACAGTTCAAGGCTTCCTTTTATAATTCCAACGCTTGCTGACTGGCGGCTAAAATATTTCGT
The DNA here is from genome assembly GCA_963556165.1 of Tipula helvola. Lineage (NCBI taxonomy): Eukaryota > Metazoa > Arthropoda > Insecta > Diptera > Tipulidae > Tipula > Tipula helvola. The sequence continues at coordinate 182,262,834 of OY744482.1, forward strand.
ATGCAGTTTTATATGGTCAAATTATTAATTTCGACTAAATTAATTTTAAAATTTGATATTTATTATTAATCGCAACAACTCAATTTTATTAATCATAAAAAAAAGTATGGGGACTGGTGGGGACATCCACAAATTTAGACAGGAAGCTTGTATTTGTAAACATGATTTTACTTGTTTTTGTATGTAATTAAAAAAAAGAAATCAGCGCTGCCCAAGCGTGGAGTCAAATGAACTAAAATCAATATTGGGCAAGTTCCTCATTAATACAAACAATTTCTTCGTAAATGTAGACTAGAATTTTTAGTCTCACTAAAACATGTAAACTAAAGTTTGTTGATTTAAACGTTTTCTACATTTAACAAAAAAATTCTATTCGAAAAATACGTTAATTTTAAGCAATATGCTAGCCTTGTAAAATCTCTCCAATTGGAGAATTTATCCGGAACAAGAGTATGTATAATAAATTAATAAGCAATCTATGATCCTTTATGTGATTCTTTTTTGTTAAATATTTTAGATAATTTCACCTACCTTATTTAATTCAAAAATTTGACAATATTTGATTCTAAAGTGTCCAAATTTGAGAAATTGCTATCGCAAACAAGAGCAGCAACTATTACTAAACGACACGCCTTGAGTAAATTTTACATATGTTCGGCAGACTCTACTTGTTAATAAGATTCTCACTGGTTAGCTGATTTTCCCTTTGTGGTTGTTTAATTTTGATTTAAACCAAAAAATATGGTTCAGATCTTATTTCCGAAGCAATTGAATTGGTGAAATAATAAAATTGTCGATTTCCATAAATATTATTTTGAACCATGACTTGTAAAATGTAATTATATAGTAGGTATGTATAATCAAATATAATATTGCCGACCTCATATACATTTTTTCGACAAATTTTATTTTAATTTAAGAACGAATGCACAGTAACCACATCATACGGAAATTTTTCTGACTAATTATTTTTAGCAAATATCCATCTAATTTAACAAAATTTTGTAAAAAAAATCGAAGCAGAACAGAAATCATGGCTACTATGTTTTTGTTAGACATTATTATGGTACATGGAAAAAAAGGATTTGGTAAATATAAAAAATATATCCGTATTTATTCGATAAATAATTCATTCAATAAATAATAGCCGCATTTCTTGACGTTTGATCTGATCCGGATCAGATCATGTCTCATGAAACGACACCAAAATGCGTAAAACAAACAAACATCAAATTTCAATTTTCTGTCTCGTTTTGTTTTGAATCTTCCTCTTCATACTCGTACCACAGAATACCCAGAAGCGACATAACGCGGTTTTTATATGGGGAAAAGTGGACTCATTTTTTTGACCTTGGTTTATAGAAGGTAAGATTTTCGGTATTAAATTATCGTTCAGTGGCTGAAAATTCAAAATTAACATGTAAAATATAAGGTAAGAGCAAAAATTTCCTGGTCCACGTAATGTCGGTTCTGGTTGTTTATTATTCTGTGCTCGTACTGTATTCATGTTATTCTTTATGCTTTACTAAATACTGCTCAACTACATTTTAATAGCTGAATTAATTTTTAGATCACCATTTGTGATCCAAAATGAATGTTGGATCATGTGTTGTTGTTGCTTCACATATAAATTTTGATCTGATCCGGATCACTATGCGTCAAAAAATGCAGCTATTGTTTGCTTCAATGCAGTCACAACAAAATCTTGAAAAAAAATGTAAACATTTTAAATGATAGCATCACCAGCGCCACCTATGTATAGATTTTAGCGAAACTACATTTTTTTTTACTAAAAATAGATGGCATGTAAGTTTTCCAATATGTATTTGCTAAAACCAATTAGTGAGAAAAATTTCCGTGTGATGTGGTTTGGTTACTGTGCATTCGTTCTCTTTTATAAAAAAATTTGTCGAAAAAATTTATATGAGATCGGCAATATTATATTTGGTATTTGGTAGTATATAACAACTAATCGATTGAATAGATGTCACTACATTCTTCGTAGAAAAAACATTAAAATATCTTCAACGTACAAATTTCGTTTATATTTGTTGAATTCGCTATACCAATAAGAGTTTAGTTTCATGACAACCTACAGTAAAACTGATAAACGTTATCGCTTCTTCTCGGCCTAAATGCTAAGATCAAAGTGTGGTACTTGTTTAACACGAGTTGAACGTCGCAACAGCCTGCAAAAAACGTAAACCAAGCTCAGGGGCTTGGTTTGCAATTTTTTTCAGGAAGTTTTGACGTTCAACTCGTGTTAAACGAGTACTACACTTTGTGATCTTTTGCCAGGATGCTTCGACGTGCTTTGAAATGGAGTATGCTTCATTTAAAATGAATACTTCAGCAAACATTGAGGGTGGACACTGGACAGATTGCTGGACGGAAATGTGGCCGTGGGTGTACTGATTACTGATTAGAGAGTTTGTGATTTTGTGAATCCGGAATTCGGCACCGGATGTTTATCGGCAATTTGGTCAACGGATCCGTCACAAGGACTCGCAAGTCGCAACTCGCAACTCGCAATGTCGCATACGCATACAGAATTACAGACAGTACTGGCTACTGCACTGCCAAGTAATTTTTATTTTTTTCTGTAAATTTTTCAAAAAAATTTTATTTTTGAACAAAACAATCTGTTGGTTTTTCAATATGCCAAAACACATTAAATTTACATTAAATTTTTGTTACATATTTTTTGTGGGATGAAAATTCGCACAGTTTTTGGAAGTTTTTTTATAAAATTTTTGTTTATAGGATTCCATTTAATGTAACGACAATGGCATTGCGAGTTTTTATTTTATTTAAATTGATTTGGGAAAACACCCGCTCAACGTTAGCATTGGAACAGTCAGAATGGCCATCATAAATGTCTTTAAATTAGGAGAGGAAACACTCTCATCTTCACGTTTTAAATTAAATATATTTTGCCAAAAAAGGTTTGTTTTCAGATGAGAGTCTAAATTTAACATATGAAAATCAAGAAATCTAATTTCCCGCCATTCATCCATCATCAATCTTTTGATAATTTTCAGTTTTAATAATTTGTGGGAAATAATGATACTTGCGATTTGTGAAGCGGAGGCAACTCACTTTGAAATAATTTGTTAAGGTTATTAACTCTTTTATCACAAATAAGAGAAATTTTAGGTAATTGTCGTTTTTTAATTTATTTTTACCAAAATTTGTAAAAATCTGGTAAAAATAATGTTTTTTGTTAAAAATCTGGAAATATCGGATCAAATTTGTTTCTCTGTTTTAAGAAAAAAATCTGTCGACTTGGCAGCACTGCATACAGATACAGTCACCAGTTTAGTCAATTACATCCAAATTATGAATTATAATGTCTGTAATAATAAAAATAATAATAACAATGATTATAATATTGATGATAGAAATGGTGTCGAAGAAGAGAGAAATTATTCGACTAAGGACAAATATTGATTTAATATGTATTACTACCACAACACGGGCGGAATCCGCAAAAGAGTGAATACATTTTTTACATCGGGTATGGAAGAAGATTAAGACATCATAGTCATAACTGAGACATGGCTGTTTCCTGCTACAAAGAATGAGGAATTCTTTTCAGGTTAATTTCCAAATTCTTAACATAAACTGTTTTATTCAAAATATAAGGTTATATGAAGATATACATAATAAAAATTATTTCTCATTATATTTTAGATAAATAAGGTAATTTGATACGCATAAAACATTTAATTACAATAATTTTTTATTAAAAACTAAAGTTTTATACATTTTGAATTAAGAAATGTTCGCCTAAATATTATTAAATTTGATTATTCACTAATACATATATACTTATATTGTTTTTGTTGGTTTAGTTCTAAGTTAGGATAAACTTCACACGTGTACAATAACGTGTGAAGTTTGTGCTTAATTAATCCTAATTTTTTATTTTTTATTTTTAATTCCAATTTAGGTATAACTTCACTTGCATCGAAAACGAACATTTTTTGTTTTTCTAGTTTACTTGTTTGAACTCGTTTTCGTTTGAAAGAAACGAAAAACGAAAAGCAAAAAATACCAAAATAGTTATTTACGTCACAAGGGCGGTAATGGTAAATGAGTTATTACAGTACGAGTTCGACGTTTATGGACGAGACGACGAAGGAGCTGAGTCCATAATTTTGAACGAGTACTGTAACGATCATTTAACGTACGTGTAACGTACAACGTTTTATTTCATACTACATGGGACATTAATTCGATTTTTTCATTTAAAATTAAATTTTAAAGTAAAAACATGAATTTGAAATTTAGAGAAAATCAATCCAAATGATTTTCAAATTATCAAGTTACCCTAGTTATTATTTTTTTTTTTTGGTTTTACAATCTACTCTACTGTAATAGCTCGTTTTCCGGACACGTTTGTTCTCTGATGTAATGATTCATTTCCCGAACTGAAATCAATCACGTAAACATTGATGTTCGGTATAGTATGAAATAATAGTACCTATATTGTGTAACGTGTAGGAAAAACGATATATTCCCGGACGAGTATGGAAGTTGCTGGGACGAGGCGTCAGCCGAGTTCCAGCAACCATAAGAGTCCGGGAATTATAGTTTTTCCACGAGTTGCACATACGATTTTTTCTCTAATCGGCAGTATATCAGATTATCCATTTTATTCATTATATTCTTTAAAATACGCAAAATTTTCCAATTTATATTTTCAATAGATTTCACTATCAAAGTTACCTTAGAATTATAACAATCGCGTGCGATTATACATTATATCATGTATTTCTTAAAAACAGATGATAATCAGTACTAGAAAGTATTCTCTGCCTAGGCAAGGAATACTTTCCAGTACTGTTTTTAGTAAGTTGCCTAGCAACGATGTAGTGTCGTGGAATACTTCATTTTGCTCCCAGATAACAAACCAGAAAACTGACGTATTTTATCCGATTTGAGAAAAATATATTTTTTCTACGATAGTGAAGTAACCTATACTTTCGATGATGATTTTTGAATTTAAATTATATAAGAAAAGGAACCTTTGGCGGCGTCTACTAAAATCGATTTCTGAGGCCGTTAGTGAATATGTTAAAAATATTTGGTTAAAAATTTGGTGTAAATCAAATTATCGTGGTGAAATATTTTTATCTACCAAATTTAATATTGCTGTGTGAATTAGTTAAAAATTAAAAATGTGACAACTGAACAACAATATGAAGCGCAATTATAACAATCATTTCCCTAGTTTGTTCTGTATTTTATTACTTTATAAAAAGCGTAATTTATCAAATGAAGCTGTTTTAAGAAGAAACAGAAAGAAACACGTCGTACTTATGTATCAACTGAACCAATATTAAAAAAACGAGGTTATGTTTTTTTAACTCGCTTGTCAAATTTTATATACGGTGCCTACCATGATACATTTTTTATTTATTTTTTGTGGTGAGTAAATTTTTTAATTTTAACTTTTATGTCAAAATTTTAATTTTTAACTGGTTTTTAACTAATTCACTCACGGCCTTAATATTGCCACACGATTTGTGAAAATCCAAACGTGTCAATTTCATTTTTTGTTGCGGAATTTTTTTTTTCTATCGTAGAAAAAATAGCGTGTGTAACTCGTATGAAAACAAGTCATTAGCAATACTCAAGTGAGCGCAGCCCTCGCTGTCGCTCAGGCTGCAAATTTCACTTTCGTATTGCAATGACTTGTTTTCTTCACTTGTTATATAATAGTATATTGTATAACAAGTGAAGAAAACGAGTCATTGCAATACGAAAGTGAAATTTGCAGCCTGAGCGATAGCGAGGGCTGGGCTCACTTGAGTATTGCTATAGCAACCATTACACGGTCAATAATAATGTCATTACTTTCTGATAAAGGAATAAGATACACGTTCATTTTTCCAAATTCTTACTTATTCGCTGGAAAGTGACCAGTTGATCACTGTTTAGAGTTCTTTATTGCATATAAATCACTATCACACTAGAAAGAGAAGGTTGTCGTCTGTATTAAATCAATAAGATTCTTTCGGCTTTTTATAGACACAATATATTAATAATAATGGCATTCACAACAATTTTCGACTTGTTAATCAGAAAAAATGAAGAGGCCAGTCAGTTATAATATATCTACCAAAAAAGTAGAAATATCAAAATCCCCCCGTACTTTAACCCGGGAGTCAATACAAAATGTATTAACTCTAAAAAATGAAAACTTTTCCTTGAGCTTTCTGTGTGGTAGTTTGGTTTCGTACTGATAATCTCAAAACAAAAAGTTCGAGCTACTCATCAGGTAGCTACGATACGACCAAACTACAAAAATACAATTCCAACTTCATGAGGCAAGAACGTAGTGAGTTAGCGAATTATAAATTCACTAAATCAAAAAAACTAAAGGAAAACTTTTCATTTCTGTGTGTTTCATGCCCACACGAATAATAGAAAGAGAAGTTTACCACACAGAAAGCTCAAGGAAAAGTTTTCAGTTTTTAGAATCAATACATTTTGTATTGACTCTCGGGTTAAAGTATGGGGGATTTTGATATTTCTACTTTTTTGGTAGATATATTATAAATGACTGGCCTCTTCATTTTTTCTGATTAGCAAGTCGAAAAATGTTGTGAATTTATTAATATATTGTGTCTATAAAAAGCCGAAAGAATCTTATTGATAAATTACACTCTAGACGATTGAGGTATTAACAGTAAAATGTTTGTTTCGTGCATACACAATCCTGCGGAATAATAAGTAATGTGCATTTAGTTAAGCGCTTCTAAAGCTTAGCCCTACTCACTTTTCCATATGCTTATAGGTACCCCTATAAAATCCATATCTTATTATATTCATAGGCACAAACAACCACGATCATATAAATGCACATATTATTACAAAACCTTCCACTTCAAAGCACACATTTCCTTTTACAACTCTAATTCCTAGCTTTTATTTTGGAATTTACAACGTCCATTTTAAAATTCGCTGGCCATACGTAGATTATGAAATTATCAGCACTACAAATACAATCCACTTGGAATAGATTTTCTTTCGACGGAAACTTCTTGGAACTTTGTGATAACAAAAAAAACAGATTTTCACTGCACACACACACAGAATATGCAACATAACCGCCTCCGTGTTATAGCAGAACCACGATATTTCAACTAGAAATGTTATGATGGAAGCGATTTAAATTTCTATCGCTTTCTCTTTCTTATTCTTATTTATAATTAAAAACTGAAATATTTGTAGTTATTAACCTGGTGTTGTGTGTAGAGCATTCCAATTATCAAAATTGTTAACAAAATGAAACGCAAAAAGTCGTACTAATCAAAATAAAACGTTTTTTTACTATTTGCATTTAGTGAAATCTGGACGTAATGGAATGGTTTTTGGCATTATAAGGCTCATAGTTGGATTACTTGATAATCCAACATCACCCCAGAATGATACATTAAATTCAAATGTCGATCATTTAAGCAACTTAATTTATAGTATTCATTCCACGCTGGTGACAAAAGCAATGTTGCCATATATTATTTCTTGATATGGAAAATTTACACACTTTGTATATGTTTTTGGTTTTATTATTGTTTTTTGTATAAAATCGAAAATATTGTGAATGATACCAGTAATCTAAAATATTGAATATACTAAATTTTATGAAATTTCTAAAATTTTCTTGTTTTAATTGTGAATATTTTATTTGATATTTTTATATGAAATTTCTTTAAATTTTTTGTTAAATGATTTTGTGTAGTAGAAAATTACTACACAACTACTACGATTTTATATTCATTATAATCGATTTTATACAAAAAAAACAACAATTAAAACCAAAAACATCCATATGTAAATTTTCTGTATGAAGAAATTATATATGGCAACATTGCTGTTGTCACCAGCGTAGAATGAATACGAAATTTAAATCGCTATCCATCATACCTCTTAGTTAAAGTACCCTGTAGCAGAACCATCTTGATGTAATAGAGCGTGATGTAAAAGACGCGATTTCGATTGACAAAAAAACATGAATTAAAAGTTAAACCCAGTTAAATAATTTTCTCTGAAATCGCTAAAAAACAACTCAATGTCTTATACTCATTTAAAACACAGATTCTCAAATTTCCCTATTTGCCAGCAATAATCAAAAGAAATTAAAGCAAATTAAATTATAAAAAATTCTACAACAATAACAATACGTATTAAAAAGAGAAAGTTCAATTTAATGACGTCATCATATATACATATCTAAAACCAATGGTAAGAAAAAAGACAACATGTCTCCACTCAACAATCGAAATTAAAATAAATCAAAAAGAGCCAAACAGAAAAAAATTAAATAGGTTAGCTCGAAATATGTAAACAAATGGCCATCTTTTTTTTTGACGTCACTCAATTCTCAATACGTATATAAATTACAACAACAAATAAAAAAAACGAAAAGTATGTAAAAAAGAATTGCATGACGTCACGAACACGTGTTTTGAAAAATCGAGCTAACCTGGGATTTATAGAATCATGATCAATACCTACAATGAGCACGAAGAAAACAAAAAATCAAAACAATCTACGCATGGTTGTCTTGTCCAGGTGGTCTGAACTAAAAATTAATGTTGTAGAAAAATAATAAATGCAACCATTACACGATCAATATTAATGTCATTACCAGTAATGTCAATACCTGCATCAATACTACTTCAATATTTTTTAACCTTACACAATCATTATTAATGACAGTAATTCCATCATTACCAAGCATTTATTACTGCTAGTAGAAACATTTTTTTCTTAAATTTTATATGGATCCTAAAGAAAAAGCGTGTATTGTATCTGTATCCTCTAATTCTCTAATACATAAATTTAAAAAAATATATTTACGTAGATAACCTCAAATTTATAATGCAATATTCAATAGTAATGACACGCAGTAATGACGCGAACCCTACACTATCATTAATAATGACAGTATCCCCCCGCACATCAATAATGATGTCTCGAAATCAAAAAATCCGGATTTTCATCATTACCGAGCATCATTCGTCATTACTTCAAGTTACACGATCAATATTAATGTCATTATCAGAAAGTAATGACATTAATATTGATCGTGTAATGGTTGCATTTATTATTTTTCTACAACATTAATTTTTAGTTCAGACCACCTGGACAAGACAACCATGCGTAGATTGTTTTGATTTTTTGTTTTCTTCGTGCTCATTGTAGGTATTGATCATGATTCTATAAATCCCAGGTTAGCTCGATTTTTCAAAACACGTGTTCGTGACGTCATGCAATTCTTTTTTACATACTTTTCGTTTTTTTATTTGTTGTTGTAATTTATATACGTATTGAGAATTGAGTGACGTCAAAAAAAAAGATGGCCATTTGTTTACATATTTCGAGCTAACCTATTTAATTTTTTTCTGTTTGGCTCTTTTTGATTTATTTTAATTTCGATTGTTGAGTGGAGACATGTTGTCTTTTTTCTTACCATTGGTTTTAGATATGTATACATGATGACGTCATTAAATTGAACTTTCTCTTTTTAATACGTATTGTTATTGTTGTAGAATTTTTTATAATTTAATTTGCTTTAATTTCTTTTGATTATTGCTGGCAAATAGGGAAATTTGAGAATCTGTGTTTTAAATGAGTATAAGACATTGAGTTGTTTTTTAGCGATTTCAGAGAAAATTATTTAACTGGGTTTAACTTTTAATTCATGTTTTTTTGTCAATCGAAATCGCGTCTTTTACATCACGCTCTATTACATCAAGATGGTTCTGCTACAGGGTACTTTAACTAAGAGGTATGATGGATAGCGATTTAAATTTCGTATTCATTCTACGCTGGTGACAACAGCAATGTTGCCATATATAATTTCTTCATACAGAAAATTTACATATGGATGTTTTTGGTTTTTGTTGTTTTTTTTGTATAAAATCGATTATAATGAATATAAAATCGTAGTAGTTGTGTAGTAATTTTCTACTACACAAAATCATTTAACAAAAAATTTAAAGAAATTTTTCATATAAAAATATCAAATAAAATATTCACAATTAAAACAAGAAAATTTTAGAAATTTCATAAAATTTAGTATATTCAATATTTTAGATTACTGGTATCATTCACAATATTTTCGATTTTATACAAAAAACAATAATAAAACCAAAAACATATACAAAGTGTGTAAATTTTCCATATCAAGAAATAATATATGGCAACATTGCTTTTGTCACCAGCGTGGAATGAATACTATAAATTAAGTTGCTTAAATGATCGACATTTGAATTTAATGTATCATTCTGGGGTGATGTTGGATTATCAAGTAATCCAACTATGAGCCTTATAATGCCAAAAACCATTCCATTACGTCCAGATTTCACTAAATGCAAATAGTAAAAAAACGTTTTATTTTGATTAGTACGACTTTTTGCGTTTCATTTTGTTAACAATTTTGATAATTGGAATGCTCTACACACAACACCAGGTTAATAACTACAAATATTTCAGTTTTTAATTATAAATAAGAATAAGAAAGAGAAAGCGATAGAAATTTAAATCGCTTCCATCATAACATTTCTAGTTGAAATATCGTGGTTCTGCTATAACACGGAGGCGGTTATGTTGCATATTCTGTGTGTGTGTGCAGTGAAAATCTGTTTTTTTTGTTATCACAAAGTTCCAAGAAGTTTCCGTCGAAAGAAAATCTATTCCAAGTGGATTGTATTTGTAGTGCTGATAATTTCATAATCTACGTATGGCCAGCGAATTTTAAAATGGACGTTGTAAATTCCAAAATAAAAGCTAGGAATTAGAGTTGTAAAAGGAAATGTGTGCTTTGAAGTGGAAGGTTTTGTAATAATATGTGCATTTATATGATCGTGGTTGTTTGTGCCTATGAATATAATAAGATATGGATTTTATAGGGGTACCTATAAGCATATGGAAAAGTGAGTAGGGCTAAGCTTTAGAAGCGCTTAACTAAATGCACATTACTTATTATTCCGCAGGATTGTGTATGCACGAAACAAACATTTTACTGTTAATACCTCAATCGTCTAGAGTGTAATTTATCAATAAGATTCTTTCGGCTTTTTATAGACACAATATATTAATAAATTCACAACATTTTTCGACTTGCTAATCAGAAAAAATGAAGAGGCCAGTCATTTATAATATATCTACCAAAAAAGTAGAAATATCAAAATCCCCCATACTTTAACCCGAGAGTCAATACAAAATGTATTGATTCTAAAAACTGAAAACTTTTCCTTGAGCTTTCTGTGTGGTAAACTTCTCTTTCTATTATTCGTGTGGGCATGAAACACACAGAAATGAAAAGTTTTCCTTTAGTTTTTTTGATTTAGTGAATTTATAATTCGCTAACTCACTACCTTCTTGCCTCATACTTAATGCATGAAGTTGGAATTGTATTTTTGTAGTTTGGTCGTATCGTAGCTACCTGATGAGTAGCTCGAACTTTTTGTTTTGAGATTATCAGTACGAAACCAAACTACCACACAGAAAGCTCAAGGAAAAGTTTTCATTTTTTAGAGTTAATACATTTTGTATTGACTCCCGGGTTAAAGTACGGGGGGATTTTGATATTTCTACTTTTTTGGTAGATATATTATAACTGACTGGCCTCTTCATTTTTTCTGATTAACAAGTCGAAAATTGTTGTGAATGCCATTATTATTAATATATTGTGTCTATAAAAAGCCGAAAGAATCTTATTGATTTAATACAGACGACAACCTTCTCTTTCTAGTGTGATAGTGATTTATATGCAATAAAGAACTCTAAACAGTGATCAACTGGTCACTTTCCAGCGAATAAGTAAGAATTTGGAAAAATGAACGTGTATCTTATTCCAGGCGATGAAATTTGCCTTTTAAACGAAATTATTCGCCAATTAGTTAGAATAAACTGCTAATATTCTTGTGGGAGTTGTCGAGTTTATTAAAAGTGAACTTAACAATTACACCCCAACAATAGTGGACTCGTGTTATTTAGCGTATACGTCAGACATAATTTCCAGACTGATCGAGGCGCAATTGCAATCAAGATGCTTGTCTGACCTATAAGTGGATGGATTTTCGTGGGTCGTCCGCCATGACGAACCTAAAAAGGTTGAAAATCAACATTCACTATAATTGGTATCTATTACTGTGTCGGGATGAATTACGAAAGGCGGCGGAGGACGTGGTTCTAAGTAGTTTTTATGCAACAAATTGAAATTCAGTTTCTTTGGCGAATCAGGTATATTTTGGGTGGGGAGTGGTATGGGGTGGTGTAATCGGTCGGGAAAAAGAGGACCTCAATTAGAGTGAAGAAGTAATTTTGGAATGGTGTCCGAGAATCTGGGTGGTTTTTTATTTACGTTTTCAGTGGTTTAACGCTTTACAAACAAACCTTTCCTTTCTTCCTTGCATGTTATCTGGGCGTGCGGTGGGCTCGGCTTCCTTTGAGAGACTTCCTTAACGCTTTATCGTACGCTCCAATCAAACAATCAAATCTTTATTTTCGAACGTGTTAGAGTCTTTCAACTATTAGATTCTTATTTGAATTGAATCAGATTCGTTTGTTTATTATTTAAATCAAATCCGAATGTTCTACTTCGAATAGTCGAATACGTTCGTAATTTTGTCTCAATTTAATAAAGACTGAGCTCATTTAACATTTCAACGCAATACTTTAGAAGGTTATACCAACATTATTAAATCCTAGGAACTTATGTTAAATTAACATCAACAGTGTCAAATTACGATACGTCAAATTATCATCTTAAGATATTATCACTGAGGAAGTAATTTAGTAATGCTCAATGAAGTTATTTTAAAGTTAAAATAACTTCGTTTGGAGCTGGCTAAATTTTGCACACAAAAAAGAAATTATTTTACTACCCCCAGTTTTGTGATTTTTTTTTTCAGTTAAAATTTTGTTGTAAATTCCTAAAAAAAATTCAATTCATCGAAATTATAAATTCTAACGAATTTGGGTTATAGATGAAACCGGGAAACTTAACTTTTTGCTGTTGATACGATATAAAGAATGTAAAACCTTAAATTTCATTATCGTATTGAATAGATTTCCCCACATGCAATATTTTATTCATGATGCATTAAGTTAGTTAATTGTTTTTAATCCACATTAATGTAAACCCTTAAAATCTTCAAAAAAATTGGCTGTGAAATATGATTACAATCCTCCTCAAACATTTTTGTGTCCGCAAACATTTTACGTCGCACGAAACAACAACATTTTTTGTGCCTTCTGTCAATATAGCAAACGGAAATCCACTCTGTGTATAAAAGGAAATTTATACAGCAACAACAAAATTTGGGCAAGGGTGTAAAACAGTAACAAAACGATATTCGTACGATTTTTTTTTTTGTGTGTGTGCCTAATTTAGGAATACCAACCCATATTTTCCATATATCCATCCACATTATAATAAAAATATCAAATTTCGTTTAAATAATAAAAATGTTTTTCTTGTTTTCAAAAGTTTTGTTGTATGTATTAAAAGAAGACTATGTACTTGATAAGAACATCTGCTCTTCATTTTTTGGGGGCTCTTTGTTCTCGACTCGATATAATTCTTCGTTTTTGTGTGTTGAGTCTTTTCAATTTTCATGAATCTGTTCTTCTGCGATGTGTTATTTCTGATGTATATTTTCAATTATATTTCGATTTAATAATACACGAACTCTTAAAATATTATTTTTCTTTTCTTACTTTCACAATCGATAAATAAATGAATGATGCGATGCACGCGGAGGAAACGAGCCAGACAAAAATTGTATTGAAATGATCAAAATTGGTCCAAAATTTAATTGTACCAGTATGATACGTTATACATTTTATGACCATTTTTAGTGACCAGGTGCTATTAGTTCTTTTAATTTTATTTTTTATTCTTGTTACAAATGGATTCCAGGTGCTCGAAGATTATTATAATCTTTGCATCATGATCGTCACATTCCAATGTAACAGAAACAATAATAAAATGTTGTATCATGTCATTATAATTTGTTATTGATCCAAAAAAATATATTTCCTGTAATTGCTATAATCATTTAAGGCCTCATAGTCTTTCAGGCCAGCTTTGCTGGCATCACTTCCAGAATAGATTTTTTTGTCGCAATTGACTCCATCAATTTTCAAAATTGCGTGTTCCTTGTTTACGCGCCCGAAATCTGTATACATTTTGTGTAATATACAATAGTATAAATTATTTAAATTGATAATTAGGATGAATGAGGTAAACTGATGTATGTAGGTAAAGAAATGTATGTAGGTAAAGAATAAGCTATTTCATTTGGTTCACGTTTCTTACTTAGCCCAGATATTGCCAAATTAATTTTTTTTTCTTCAAATTTCGTTTTAAGTTTATAAGAGCTTTAAAAACATAAGAGAAATCGAATGTCACTTGAAAATTTATGTTGTAGGCTACCTAGGTAAGGGAGGAGAGGTTGTCCTTTTCAAAGGACAATAACAATTTATACTATGTTAATCGTTTATCTTTGAAAACAAAATAAATTAATTAATTTTTTCATTTATAACAAAAAAATACTAAAAACCAATAAAACAATTTAATTATTTTATATGAATATATGGTGATCATAAAAGCAGTTTTTTGGGTGTAATGCTATTGATCATTTTGCACAGATAAAATTGCATTTTTTATGGCATAGTCTATATCGTGTTTGAGTTTCCTTGTACAATATTAAATGATCTTTACCATCGTATCTGGAATAACTGTTAAGGCTTTCAGCTGGTCTACTTCCTCTGGTTGTGGTTCTCTGGAATGACTCTAAGATACCAACAGTGTGTTGGTAGAATTTGGCAACTATTCGATGCAATCGTGACGACATTATTATCATTCCATTTACAAATGATTTCATTTCCATCGTAGTCGTAAAATCCTCTTTCCTTCTTTTTCATGGCCCTAGAATATAACGTCCCTCTAGTAATGAAACAGCGTATAAGAGAAATGGTAGTTTTAAAATAATTCGCATTTAAATGTTTATTGCAAAAACTTTTTGAAATAAAATCTTTAATCTTATAGAAAATTTAATTTTCTATAAAATAAAAGATTTTATTTTAAAAAGTTTTTGCAAAAAACATTTAAATGCGAATTATTTTAAAACTACCATTTCTCTTATACGCTGTTTCATTACTAGAGGGACGATAAAATGTTCAATTTTTCCCCATTCGATTCTTTCATATCGTTCCCGTTCCTTTTATTCCTTACTGACGCAGTTCTTCAAATAGTATCAATGAAGTAAACAAATTATCAAAATATAGATGGTATGTTAAATTTGGATAATTTTTTTGTAGCACGTCCGCACACTGCAATACAACACTTGCACCTAACCCCCCAAAAACTATTACGCAGAACAAACAAACTTTTTACAATCAAGCCTTGCTAAATCGGCTGTAAAAATATATAATGACAATGTGACTTAAGTGTGAAGTTGGCTGTAAAAAAATACAATTAAGTCAATTAAGAAATAAATACAATTACTTTCCGAACAGCCCAACAAATAAGTTATAAGCTGGTAAAGTTGGGGGTGTAAAAATCGGGTTACACAATTGCAACCCTTCTGATCATCTGAAATAAAATTAACAAAAAGATTCCTAATTAGTAAGAATGTCGTTATAGCCCCTACCACAGAGAAAACGATTTTTTTTTCTCAAAATGGCGGCTGTCTGAAAAAAAAAATGCATTTTTCGACTCTTTTCATAATTTTTAATTTTTTATAATAGTAAAACAAATAATTTTGACACGAAAGTGGTAGGGGCGATAGACAGTTATATATTGAAGGTTAGTACAAAGTTTGAAGTAAATCGGTTAAATAGAACTTGAGGTATCATATCAACCGTGTTAAAAAAAGTGGCTTTGAGAAAAATGCGCTTAAAGTTTTGAGCAAACGTTACAAGCAGTCGCAGCGATCTAAGTCTAAAATTATTAACTCTTTAAAATTATCTCTCGAGGATATATTCTTAAAGGTCTAAGCTTTAAAAATGTGCAAAAAAAAATGATTTTTTTCAAAATTCTAGTTCAAGAATATTGTTTTGTTGGAACTTGGAATACCTGCATTTTGAGTAGGTGCGTTGTTTTGATTTTTTGAATTGTTCGCGTGTGAACTAATTTATGTGGTGCAAAGTGAATGTTCGGATGAGTGAGCCGCCACAACTGAAAGAATGTATATAAACATACCTTTATTCATATTTATGTACTAGCGAGTACAGCCCGTCCTTGGACGGATACAATTTATTTAAAATGTTGACGTTAAGCGGCCGCTGCCAAAATCACCATTTGATCTTTTGGTTTTTTTTAGCCGAGTAGGAGTAGCTCGAGATTAAAAGCTTTTAAGGATTATTGTACCTTAAATATTAGGGGTACCCATAAGTAATCAATTATTTCAATAGGAAAATTTCCATTCAGTGTCATTTCATTCGCTGCGCAGTTAAGACGTGTTTTATTGTAGCACATAACAAATTATAGTGTGTACTTATTATTTTCAACAATAACGAAAATTGCAGTTTTGCAAAAAGAAAATGGCGGCTAATGAATCTTCAGAAGAATACATTCGTCATTGTATGATGTTTCAATTTCGATCGGGACAAGGTGTTTGAGTTCTACATCAATTGTCGACTTCAAACAAAGACCAACGGCGAACCATTTGATGCACATCGTTATTATCTAGGCAACAAAGGGAACCATTTCTAAACAGAATTGTGACCGGCGATGAGAAATAGGTGCTGTACAGCAATGTAAAATGCTTCAGTCAGTGGCTTTCTTCGAAACAACGAGCTGTACCTACACATAAACCGGGTCTGCCACTGAAAAGGTCTTATTGTGCGTTTGGTGGGACTGAACTGGAAATATTCATTTTAAGCTACTAAAACCGGGCGAAACAGTTACAGCTGATGTTCATTGCCAACAATTAGAACGTCTACGTAATGAATTAGTGGAAAAAACGGCGGCTTTTGCTAATAGAAAACATGTCATTTTGCAACACGATAATGCGAGGCCTCACGCCGCTAAACAAACACAAAATAAAATTAAACAGTTTGACTGGAAAGTTTTGCCGCAAACGCCATATTCGCTCGACATCGCACCATCGGATTACCATTTATTTAGATCAATAGAACATTCCATTAAAAATAAAAATTTCCGAAATTTGAACGATGTCCAAACATACCTTGAAACATATTTTTCTTTTCAATAAACACATTTTTACAGGAAGGGAATCAAAAATTTGCCGATGAGATGGCAAAAGGTTTTGGATAATTGATGGTGAATATGTAATTGATTGAAAAAAAATAAAAAAATATTTTGGCTCATATTTGTGGTTTACATTGAAATAATTGATTACTTATGATGGATCTTAAACTAAAGAGTAATGGCTTTTAAGGATAACTTTACATGTGTTGGGGCATCCCACAAAAAACCTTACCGACCGACAAACAGCGGGGCTGTGCTTTTCTTTAGTTCTTAGCCGCCATAGTATAATACCTAAGACCATGTATATTAAGACTTCTCGTATAGAAATAAATGCATAAGTAATATGTAGGGTAGCGATTTATAGCCATAGGGTACCAACCGCCAATATAGTCGAACGAACAAAAACATCAAAAGAGAATATAAAAACAACGATCCATAAGTTTTTTCTCATCATCTTTCTATATCAATTTTGAAGAGCATAAAAATGAGCGTAAAAATATATTTTGGTTTTTTGTTTCTAATTTCATTTTGAATTCTTTTCAGTCTTTCAGTTCAGTTTCAGTTTATCACATCGCTGCATACAGGAATGGTTCGTTGATGATTTATATTTAGAATTTTTTTATTTGAATATTAATATTAAAACATAGATTACATATTTTTATTTTTATTCAATTTTAACTTGCATTTTTTGATTTTGTATATTATACATATTTGAGATTTAGCATAATTAATTAATACAAATACGTTTTTATTTAAATACGTATTTGTGTATGCTCATTTTAACAATCAATTTTATTTTATTGAATTTATTTGCTTTTTTTATGCGTCTTTCGAATAAATTCTGATTTGTAAGAGAATTTCCTTCCTCTTTTTTGTGCTTTTAGTTTTTAGTGTATTTCATCGCTTTTACATATTACATATTTTATTATATGTATATACATTTTTTATTGAGTTGTCCAACTAAATAGCTATGTCTCAAGTCTGTGGCATACAATGTGCTGTCCGCTCATGTACAGCTTCAAGAAGAAGCAATCCAGATAGAAAATAATTTAATGTTTGGATGGATAAATGTGGCTTGTTGAAGGAAACCAATTTACCGAAAAGGCTTATTGTTTGTGAAAAACATTTCGACTCGAAATTAATCGGCAAGCGCAAACTAAAACCAAAATCTATACCAGAATTTTATTTATATTATCCTGATTTAAAAAGCAATATCGAAGTACCGGAACGCTTCCAAAATATAAAAGTTCACGACAATAAGCATAAACGTGATGTGACGATGATTTCCTCATTCGATGAATATGATAAAATGTCTTCAACTGCTAAAAGTAGTCAACAAGAAAATATTCCATCGTCCTGCAGTAATTGTTTTTTAAATATAAAAAATTGCTTTTACTACAAAGAAAAATTTGAAAAATCACTAAAAACTATAAAAGCTTTAAAAACCAAAGTGTTCCTTGGAGTAAAAAAAAAATTATTTTAAATATCAAGTAAAGGCGCTCACCACCAAGTTAAATCAACTGCGTAAAATAAAACCTATATCTGTACAGATAGATTCACTACACAATTTAATCCCGGCTGCAAAGGAATTTGGCAAAATGATTTTGTCGAAGAAAGCAAAGGAATGGCCAAAGGAACAGAAAAAAATTGCCCAACAAATTTATTTTAAATCCCCAGCTTGCTATAATTTTCTTCGAGAAATTTTAAATTTTAAAATACCCTCAAAATCATCAATATGTCGATGGACCCTGATAAAAAATCTCAAACCAGGTTTAAATGAATCCATTCTGTTGGGATTAAAAAATGAAGTAGCGGAAATGGATAACAGTTCGAAAAAAAATTACAGTCAAACCTGTTTTTGTGCGGTAGATAGGGACCGTACAAAAAAAATCGCACAAAAAAAAAATATTCGCAAATTCCATAAATCGCTATAATAAATAATTTTGTACAACAATTACAAAAAAATTTTTTTTATGCGGTGGATAGGGACCGCATAAAAAAAGTTTCCCTTAGAAAATACATATGTCAAAGTTTTACGAAATAGCGAGAAAATGCTTTCTAAACAAAATAAATAATTAAATTACACGTGGAAACATTTTAAAAAATTTTAAATTCTCATTTTTAAATAAAACTGTAAATCTCCTTTTCTGTTACATATTGTATACTTTCTTAGTTTATGTTCAAGGTTAAAAATCAGTTTGGCTATTACTACGCATTTCATTAGTTGTGAAATAAACATTTCTTCTAACTAAATTATATTCTTTGTGTGCAAGATAATATGTAATTACATATTGAAATTTGCTGGAATATGGAATATATAAGAATATTGAGCATGTCTAATGATTAATGAACTTGGCTGATGCATTAGGTATGAAAATGGCTGAACAGAATCTCGATATTCATGTACCGCATAAAAAAAAATCGCACAAAAAAAATCGCATACAAAAAAAAATCGCACAAAAAAAACGCATAAAAAAAAATTCGCATAAAAAAAGACCGCACAAAAACAGGTTTGACTGTATTCTTATTTTTGATGAAGTTGCCATTCGTCAGGACTTTGAGTATGACCATGTTTGCGATCTTGTTGACGGGTTCAGTCAAATTAATAATGATAGGTTCAAAACCATGGCAAAATATTTGACGGTTTTCATGATTCGTGGATTATTCAAACCTTATAAATTTATGGTTTCTTATTACGCAACAGAAAAAAACATGGATGGAATAACTTTGTCTAAAGTTCTTTCTAACACTATAGAAGTTTTGGATGACATTGGACTTGATGTTATAGGAATCGTGTGCGACCAAGGTTCAAACAATCGGAAGTGTTACAGTACCCTCGG
Organism: Tipula helvola; assembly: GCA_963556165.1. NCBI lineage: Eukaryota > Metazoa > Arthropoda > Insecta > Diptera > Tipulidae > Tipula > Tipula helvola. The sequence goes on from OY744482.1 coordinate 182,282,913, forward strand.
AGTAACTGAACAGAAGCCTTACTTTCATTTTAAAAATAAAACAATTTTTGCTTTATACGACTCACCTCATTTAGTAAAATCCATCAGGAACAATTTAATGAGCGTTGACCTTAAAACACCAGACGGAATAGCCAGCTGGACCATTTTAAAGGAACTTTTCGAATATGAAAAAAATTGCAACACAAAACTATGTCCAAAATTAACATCTCGACATATATACCCCAATGCTTTCGGAAAAATGCGGGTAAAGCTAGCTACGCAAGCGTTAAGTCGCACGGTAGTGGCGGCAATAAAAACAATAGACGAATTCGAATCATTCTCGATGAATTGTAGAAATCATGCAATTTCTACGGTTAATTTTATCGAGAAAGTTGATAGAATATTCGACAATTTAAATAGCAAAAATTTGTTTAATTTAAATCCCCAAAAATGTGGCTTGAAACTAAATAATTTGGTTCATACAAATTTGAAAGAAATGTTGGAATATTTTGAAAATGTTAAGCCATGTACAAAAAAAAATATATTCTGTTTAAGTGGTATACGTCAGACAATTAGAGGAATTTTACTTCCTGTGATATTGAGACTTCCTGTGATATTGAGCCTGAAACTATAAATGATTCATCAATTACAAACAAATTGCAAAAATTGTAAGAATATTTTAATAAAGGAAGATGAATCAATTAAAATGAAAAATGAATCATTCATATTTTTTAAAAATTATACGAGCAACACGCAATTTGGATCACTTCACCCTCCAACTGAATTGTTTTTCACAATTTCAAAATTGCATATACACAGTTTTGCCGAAATTTTTGAAACCAAACCTCATATTGCAAATATTAAGAAATATTTATCCGAAAGCTGCGTATCAGGTACAAAGAAACTTCTGGAATATAAGTTTTGGTTTGATGAACAGAATCCATGCTACTATCACAACTTACAAATACTTGATTTTATGCTACTTGTTCTATTGAGAAAGCATAGTAAGTGGAATTCTAAAAAATATAAAACTACTTATACTGAAAATAATAAATCCTGTCGTAAACTAAAAATAATAAAATCTTAATTTTAATGATTCGCATATGATAATGGGACTATAATTTACAAGCAGTAATGGAGAAATTAAAACTTGAATAAAATATTTTTGATGTATTTTTGTAATTTTTATTAATAAAATTGAAATATAGCTATTTTAGAAACACTTTGGAAGAAATTTGTTTTATTTAGACTAAAAAATCTCATGATTCTACTAACTCGCAACAGATCCTACATTTCAAACGTCTTATTTCTTATCTATATGCATAGCAAATTTTGGTCACATTTCATTTTCAAATTTCGATTTTCCTTACTAATCGAATAAGGTAGAATAGACAGCTCGGCAAAATTTCCACTTCGAATCATTCCAATCAACGCCAGGTAAACGTGTTCATTTCATGAAATCAATGATATCATTGCTGTTTGAATTTAATGAGCTTCATCCAGAAAGATTTGATGAGTATGGATGACACTATGTTGGTTATTAAATAGATCAGAGAAATCTTTATTCCGTGAGTCAAGTTTCGCTTTGATGTTAACATTGGATTTCTACTCTAGTCCCAAATGTTATTAACATAGGTCTGGTAATTCCTTCATAGAAGGAATTTCCTTCATAGTTATTAGTACTAAAACCGGATTTTAAAAATATTGCTTTGCTTTTCTTAAATAAATTGGAGAAAATGAACCTTAATATCCTTCCCACAAATTGTCATTACCTCTTTATTCTGTGAAGCTTTTAATTTCTATGAATTCGTTTAGGTATCCGCCCAGCAATTATTGTTTCACGTCATTGCTTTTATTGGCAACTGCAAAACGTTTTGCCACCAAAATTTTCGGTATCTACCAAACAGAAATCATTCCTCTGTCGAACAGATAATTCGACCACACAGCGCTACTGTTAACTAAATATTGGCCGTATCATTCTTTTCACAGTGAAGGTTTTATGCGCTCTTCTGTTATCCACTTGTACTAAAAATGGGTGACGGAGAAAAATAATTAAATGCTGTCGGCCAGCGAGCTGCAGGAATACCAATATACATATTTACATTTCAGTAAAATTCACGCTTTTACATCACCCTCCACAGGGAAATAATCGACGGCGAAAAAAACGTTTAAGAGCTTACCAACACAACCCTTTCAGCGAAATATACATGGCCGTACTTCAGCTTCTTACCGTAATTAAAGTACTTCCGGTAGTTGAATACATTTCATCATTCATAAATTTCGTCACTTCTGCGTATTCTGAAAAGTTTTCAAAATTTATACAAGTGGACTATTATCTCCTTCCATGGATCATCAGCGCAGGTGTCATGAATATTTTCATATGGAAAAGCTTAAAGCATATTAACGAACGAGTAACCACTACACAGCAAATAAATCTAGTTATTAAAATATTATTTCTCTTCCTTCCCAGTTAACTGTTCGTATAAATAGTCGCCATTTCAGGAATTGGCGCGGGTCTATAATTTCAAGCTGGTCGGCCAAATTTTTACCGTGGGCCATACTTTGGGCTTCACTGAGTTAGGGCATCAGAATAATGTTTTTAATATCAATAGACTAAAATAGTTGACACAAAAACACAAACTATCCTTTCATAATAATTTTTAAATTTATTAATTCGAATGTACTCCTTTAAAATATTTAAATTTATAGGTAAAATTACGTATTCATATATTTTACACAATGGGTACATTCAGCTCCACCAACTGTTGGCAACATGTTGAATAACACCAACATGTTGAGTAACACCAACATGTTGAGTAACACCAACTGTTGGCAACACGTTGAATTGTGAACGCTTATGATACAATACAAATTTCATGATAATGTGATTGTTTAAATGACATTTTTGCATCAGTAGATTTTTGCTGCCAACCTGTTGGGAGACCTGAGTTCGCCCAATACATGAGGCATGAGTAAAAATACATACGAACTTATTTCTTATCTACATTCATTTATTCAATTTCCCATTTTTATATTTCTGTGTTTTTTTTGAGAAACTATCATAGTTAATTGCATTTTTGTCGATTTTGAGTTATGAATGAAAATAACTCGAGAATTCCCTTAAATTTAAAAAATAAATTTCGGATCTCCAATATTTTCCCCCATTTTTCCGGAAAATCTAAATAAAATTGATTAATTACTACTAAGCTACTGCGATTTTTTTATTTAAACTTCGTTTTCTGAATTTTTTTTTCAAAAAAACCACAGATTTTTTTAAACTACGAAACAGAAACAAAACAACGATATTAAAAAACTCGACCTTGAAAATGATCAGAGAAAGAAAAAGAGAGTTACTAAATATAATTTTTAATTTTCATTTATTTAAGCATAATGATTAGAAGTTCTACTGTAAAATTATGAAATATTTTTTTCTTAAATTATTGTTGATACAAGTACCGTCTTACTTTGGTAAAAGTTATTCCTATCCGGATAGGAATGAAATTTTGCCCAAAGTAAGAGCAATTCTTCTTCAGAATAATTTTTTTTTTTTACTTTCAACAGTTGGTACCAAGCTCTAAAATATAATTTATTATTTAGAATTTTAACAAATATAAAATAATAAGAACAAATTATTGAATAAAGTATAATAATTCCAAATGATAATTAACAAAATTTAAAACTCTAATTTATCGAAAAATTGAAAATTGTTATTTAATACCAACTCATAAAACTAAATATTATGTAATATATTTACTCTAGTGGTAAACACTACAACTACGAGAAGAAGAGAATTTTGCTATACCTACTTCTCAGCGGAATGAAACTCTTCATTCCGGAATGAAAATACACGGCATTGTTGTTGTAAAATTGCCAAAGTAAGACTACAAAGAAGTCTATATATAAATGGTTTTTGATAATACGTTACTACTAAGCTACATCCAACCTAAGGAATTTTATTTAATTTTTATTGTTATAATAAGCGTCGTCCATTGGCGAAAGCAAACTACTCGCAAGTACTTGTATTTACGCACAACTAACTACTCATGCTCATACGATGGCGTAGAAAACAGAAGTATGTAGTTACGCATAAAATTTGCGCTAGGTGGATTTTAGTTGCAAAAATTCCAATAGATGGCTTTTAGAGCTTTTTCGATATTTTTCGAGAGTTTCTTATTACTTCGAGTTTTGTATTTTTTGGTGATGTAAAATGTCAAAATTAATACAAAATTATTTTGTTGTTGATATTACATTTTTAAGAAAAATGGATTTAACCCTTTAATGCATACTGTAGCATATCTGCATCATGTTATTCTAATTTGAACTGCATCTACATTTGAGCATATTTTTTCTGTTTTGTTTCGTATATCTGTTGTTCATTTGTTTTTCTCTCTCGTTTCACACATTTTTTTGTTTTTTCTGCGTTTAGAAAATAAAATCGCCATTTAGAATTAGTTAGTCGATGTTTTGCATACAGTTAGTAGTAAACACACATTTACATTTATGTAATTTTTTATAAAATAAGAAAATTGTTTTAAAATTTATTTTAATTTTGAACGAATTGTCATTTTATTAAAAAGCGTTATAAATGGAAAATTATTTAAATTTTATACCACAACTGCATAATGATGCAAATAGGCATCATGTCATAAAATCAATTTTCCGGGAAAACTAGCTGCTTTCAACCATTTTTACTATGAAATTCGTTTCAACCAAACACATCTTTATAAGAAAAAAAATATTTCACTTAAAAAGAAAAAATCATGCATTAAAGGGTTAAATATCAATGCTTTCCTTTCATTACATGTCCATGTTTTTTGTCATATTTTCTATCTAATTTTAAATATCGCCATTACTATAATAAACAAGTTTACAAAAGACAAAAAAAACTACTAAACAGAAGGCTGTGTTTTACTTGGGTCACTCAATTTTTCCTTCCATTCGGTATCTACTCACAAGTACTTCCAAGTAGCAAATGTTGACCATTGGAAGACGGCTATTGTAGAATAGCGAAATTTAGCAAAATTATAGTAATTACCGGGATGTAACTATATAGCGGTATAATAAAAGTAAAAAATTTAGTCTGGTACATAACAAAAATAAACAAAAAAAAAATAAAATCCAAAAAAACTTTGAGTAGAATGAACCTTGCAACGCTGCTCCACTACACTACCTCTACGCTACAAACGATATTGTTTATTATTTATAATCACATACGAGCAAAAGGACCACAAATTAAGCATGTGTAGTGTAAGTGACACAAAAAATGAAATGGAAATAGCGAGCTGTGAAAATGGCACATACATACACTACTCCAAAAAATTAAAGGAACACAAATTTTTTTCAATTTTTTTAGTGTTTTTTGAAGAGCTGTATCTTTGTAAAATACGGTCGTACAGAGATGAAAAGAAAAGCATTTTAAAGCTTCAAATCTCTAGTTTTGAGACTTTTGAGCGGAAAATTTTTGTGAGATACCGTTATCACGTAATCATAAGTGTATAAATATAAGGTGATTTATACATTCCACAAGTATCCAAAAATGCCAATTATTAAGTTTAACTAATTATTTTATTTTAACAACATTATAAAAATATATGAAATTGAATTATAACAATTGTAGTCTTACTTTGGCAATTTTACAACAACAATGCCGTTTATTTTCATTCCAGAATGAAGAGATTCATTCCGCTGAGAAGAAGGAATAGCAAAATTCTCTTCTTCTCCTAGTTGTAATGTTTACCACTAGAGTACATATATTAGATATATTTAGTTTTATGAGTTGGTAGTAAATAACAATTTTCAATTTTTCGATAAATCAGAATATTAAATTTTATTAATTATCATTTGGAATAATTATACCTTATTCAATAATTTGATATCAATATTTTATATTTGTTAAAATTCTAAATAATAAATTATATTTTAGAGCTTGGTACCAACTGTTGAAAGTAAAACAAAAAATTATTCTGAAGAAGAATTGCTCTTACTTTGGGCAAAATTTGATTCCTATCCGGATAGGAATAACTTTTACCAAAGTAAGACGGCAAATAATAGCGTTTATTGAAGGTGCTTGTTTGGCATTTGGATACAGAATACTGAATAAATTTTACAATTGACCATCACGAAGCAAAATTCTTCTTGATGGTATATAATAGGTACATAAGGGGAAAAATGGTAAGGGTAATGCAAGAATGCAATAGTACATACAATTAATGGGTAGGGGAATTATACATAGAATAATAAATAGATAATAATAAAGTTATATAATACATAAATAAATTAATAGCTAGTCTAGTATCTTCTATGCGCGTTATATACAATAATTTGGGTAATGATCAAATTATAATAATACATAAAGATAGCTATATAAAGATATATATAATAATAATACATAAAGGTTATATAATAATAATAATTCGATGACGATTATCAACCTGTTGACGGCCTGGTATTATGTTGTTTATCATGCGCGCCAGACATGGGATTTATCCATTTAGTTTAAACAATAAGAAAGAGCGCGAAATAAAAAAAATCGATTTTTTTTTTTGTAAGGATCCATGGGCGCGGGAAATGTTTTTTAAGTTAAACCAATGCATAGGTCGGTTAGCCTTTTTGCTGAGATATCTGACTTTGAATCAAAAAAGATCCTTGTGCCTTTGATCATCGATATCTCAGCAACCAATGATTGCACAGTAAACTTTAGGGCAGCCTTAAAATCTTCAGTAAATTTCCTACAAGACCCTTTAATGATCAGTTGAAAACAAATTTTTTTGTCACCCTCAATACTGATTTGAAAAAAGTACAAAAAAACGACTTTTTAGGTTGCCTTAGTAAATCTACCGTTACTTTACAAATATTGATGAAAAGACTAATGTTGCCAGGTCATTTTACAGTTTAATATACTCCTAATAGCCCTGTATTATTTTCAAATTGATCCATCCAACCGTTTTTCCGGACAGATTGATCAAAGTTTTACAAAACAATTAAAGGAACAAGTGATCATCAAAATAAAAAAACGACTTTTTTCACATTTTGCGTTAGTTATTTGTTAACCCTTAACGATCGTAAGATTTTTTTGCAATACTCGCCCATAAGAGACGACAGAAAATTAAATAAAGTTCTGCAATATGCCCAATTATTATGGAACTTGGCAATTTCTCATCCAATTTTAGTGAAATTTGGTATGCGTTGTTGAAATGGGATTCTAAAACGACTCGTGGATGAAGTTCTGGAAAATGGCCAACTAGGAAGGAACTTGGCCATTTCTAATCCGATTTTGATGAAATTCGGCATGCACGATGGAAATGGGATTCTAAAGTGATTTTTGGATAATGTTCTGGAATATGGCCAACTAGGATGGAAGTTGGCCATTTCTTAACCGATTTTGATGAAATTTGGTATGCGCGATGGAAATGGGGTTCTAAAAGGATTATTGGATAAAGTTCTGGAATATGGCCAACTAGCATGGAACTTGGTCATTTCTTATCCGATTTTGATGAAATCCGGCATGTGCGGTGGAAATGAGATTCTAAAATGATTTTATGATTAAGTTCTGGAATATGGCAAACTAGGAAGGAACTTGGCCATGCGATTCTAAAATGATTTTTTGATAAAGTTCTGGAATATGTCCAACTAGGAAGGAACTTGGCCATTTCTTATCCATTTTTGATAAAATTTGGTATGCCCGATGGAAATGGGATTCTAAAATGATTTTTGGATAAAGTTCTGGAATATGGCCAACTAGGATGGAACTTGACCATTTTTTAACCGATTTTGATGAAATTCGGCATATACGATGGAAATGGGATTCTAAAGTGATTTTTGGATAAAGTTCTGGAATATGGCCAACTAGGATGGAACTTCGCCATTTCTTATCCGATTTTGATGAAATTCGGCATGTACGATGGAAATGGGATTGTATGATGGGATCTCTAATGATTTTTTAATAAAATTCTGGAATATGGCTAACTGGGATTGAACTTGGCCATTTCTTAACCGATTTTAGTCAAATTTGGTATTCGCAATGGAAATGGGATTCTAAAGTGATTTTTGGATAAAGTTATGGAATATGGCCAACTAGGATGGAACTTGGCTATTGCTGAACCGATTTTAGTTAAATTTGGTATGGGCGATGGAAATCGGATTCTAAAATGAATTTTAGCTAAAGTTCTGGAATATGGATAATTAGGTAGGAACTTGGCCATTTCTTATAAGATTTTGATGAAATTCAGCATATGTAATAAAAATTGGGTTTTAAAATTATGTTTAGATGAAATTCTGGAATAAGCCGTATTAGGGTGGAACTTGGCCATTTTTTATCCGATTTTAAACAAATTCAGCATGTACTATAGAAATAAAACTCTAAAATTATTTTTGGTTAAATTTATATGGTTAATTTGGAAGGCGCTTGCCTATTCCTTAAACGAATAAAAGAAATTCGACATGTGCTTTAAAAGTGAAAAACTAAAATGGTTATTCCATGTATTTAATGATTTATTTTATCAATAATTTAAGAATCTCATTTTCATCGTGAATACTGAAATTCATAAAAATAGGATACAAAATTTCCAAGTTCCATAGCAAATTGTCAAATTCTGGAACTTTATCCAAAAATCAGTTTAGAATCCCATTTCTAAGGCACGTGCTGAATTTCATCAATACCGGATTAGAAATGGCCAAGTTCCTTCCTAGTTGGCCATTTTCCAGAACTTCATCCACGAATCGTTTTAGAATCCCATTTCAATAACGCATACCAAATTTCACTAAAATCGGATGAGAAATTGCCAAGTTCCATAATAATTGGGCATATTGCAGAACTTTATTTAATTTTCTGTCGTCTCTTATGGGCGAGTATTGTAAAAAAATCTTACGATCGTTAAGGGTTAACAAATAACTAACGCAAAATGTGAAAAAAGTCGTTTTTTTATTTTGATGATCACTTGTTCCTTTAATTGTTTTGTAAAACTTTGATCAATCTGTCCGGAAAAACGGTTGGATGGATCAATTTGAAAATAATACAGGGCTATTAGGAGTATATTAAACTGTAAAATGACCTGGCAACATTAGTCTTTTCATCAATATTTGTAAAGTAACGGTAGATTTACTAAGGCAACCTAAAAAGTCGTTTTTTTGTACTTTTTTCAAATCAGTATTGAGGGTGACAAAAAAATTTGTTCTCAACTAATCATTAAAGGGTCTTGTAGGAAATTTACTGAAGTTTTTAAGGCTGCCCTAAAGTTTACTGTGCAATCATTGGTTGCTGAGATATCGATGATCAAAGGCAAAAGGATCTTTTTTGATTCAAAGTCAGATATCTCAGCAAAAAGTTGACATAGAGAGACCAAAATGAAACTAAATTTACGCCTAATTAACAGGCTAACCGACCTATGCATTGGTTTAACTTAAAAAAATTTCCCGCGCCCATGGATCCTTACAAAAAAAAAAAAATCGAATTTTTTATTTCGCGCTCTTTCTTATGATTGCGTGATAACGGTATCTCACAAAAATTTTCCGCTCAAAAGTCTCAAAACTAGAGATTTGAAGCTTTAAAATGCTTTTCTTTTTATCTCTGTACGACCGTATTTTACAAAGATACAGCTCTTCAGAAAACACTAAAAAAATTAGTGTTCCTTTAATTTTTTGGAGTAGTGTACATTGATACATAATAAAATAATAATTTTCAAATTATTTAATCGGTGGGTTTTGTTATTAGTATTGCTTAATGATCATGCTATTGGTGAGTTTGGTTATCGGCGCTTTCGCGCTATCGACTTTCCAATTGCCATGATTTTGTGGTCAACATTGCGCCCTAATAGAACCGCTCTATTTAATTTATTTCAAATTAAGCTGTGACAAAGCCATGCGATTTTACTTTGTTCAGCTAGTTCGAATTGACCATTCACTACTATGGAATCTTAAACAACATTGCCACGTATAAGTAATGGTCCAGAGTCTGCCATGCAAGTTTAAGTGATTAAATTAACGGAACTGTACTTTGTTCATGCTCAATTAATGTCAGTAAGGTTCGTCCTCCAAATGCAAAATAGAATAATTTATTGACCCTTAGAACTAAAAATGTAACGTAGTTTAAATACTGAACGGACAACAGCCGTCTTTATGCAGGGTTTCTCAGCCTTATCTAAATGGCTTGAAAATGATTCAATAGATTATTTATACATACATATTTTCACATAAATCTTTTGCTTGTTGAGCGTGAACTCGCTGGTTCTTTTTCTGAAAACCAGAAAAATTGCTTGATTTGCGAACTTGTTAAAAATGACATACAAAATATATTTTTCAAGTGATGTGATTTTTGTATTGTAATTTTTTAAATTAATTGGAAAACTTATCGTAATGTTTTATCTATAAATTTCCGATCGCATTACACGTGAACATGCAACAACCTCGGATCGCTTTCGTCGTTTGGAACATTCCAAAAATCATGGAACAAAGGTTTACTGTAAATAATGACATATGTGCATCAATTAAACATCCAATGTTGACAAACAATGTGCTTTTACAACGCAACCACAGAAAAGAATGAACCGATATGGAAGTTCCATGTCAAATATTTACATTGAAATATTCAATCTAATAAATTTATTCCTGATCTAATCTAACCAGTTAAGACATAGACAATATAATCAGAGCCTACTGTATAAATAAGAGCCTCCAGTATCGACTGTATTTTTTACTAAGCTTAAAATAAGGTACAAACAATTTTTCCCTTACTATGAAACTATATGGGGAAACAGTTATTTTCATTTACAGTTTTAGTTTATTAGAAATATGAGCTTTTGTTTTGTTTTTATATGAAAATGTTCATGAAACATGTAATATTATTTGATTGAAAAATTGAGTCTTGAAAATGTTTATTTCTAAGTGAAAATCGTCATGAAAAATAAGGTACTTTTGAAATTTTAAATATTGTTGTTTTTGTAATATACTACGTCATCAACATAACTCGTTTATAAAAAAATACAATAATCATCTCTTTCATTGCCTCCATTCAAATTTGAATTCGAATATGTTTCTATAGTTATTTTGAATTTGCAAAGCATGCTAGATTGTTTTGATTTTTTGTTTTCTTCGCTCTCATTTTATTGATTTATTTTTTTCTGTTTGCTCTTTCTGATTTATTTTAGTTTAATTGTTGAGCGGAGGCGTGTTGTCTTTTTTCTTACCATTAGTTTTAGATGTGGAGATATGATGTCGTCATTAAACTAAATTTTCTCTTTTTAATACACATTGTTGTTGTTGTAGAATGTTTTTTAATTTAATTTCCCTTATTTTCTTTTGATTATTGCTGGAAAATATGGAAATTTGAGAATCTGTGTTTTAAATGAGTAAGACATTGAGTTGTTTGTTAGCGATTTCTTAAAAAATTATTTAACTGGGTTTAACTTTTAATTCATATTTTATCGTCAATCGAAATCACTATTTTTCATATAAACACTATGAAAATAAATGAATTTTTAGTGTTTCTATATCCCTTATATTAAGTTCATTTTTCACATGCCGGCTCTATTCACTTCAAGATGGTTCTGATATAATACAATATTACATATTTCATTTCTATTCTTTTTGTTTTTATAAAAATTGTGTATACAAAACAAAATTTATTGTGTATTGCTCTAATCTAACTTTTGTATACTCATTTGTGTATATAAAAGTTAGATTAGAGCAGGAATAAATTTCTTAGATTGAATATTTCAATGTAAATACTTGACATGGAACTTCCATATCTGTTCATTCTTTTCTGTGGCGCAACTACAACTACAAAGATTTAATTTTTATTTGTATACCTACAAAGGTTTAATTTTTATATTAATCCACATCTCATCTGCCACAATTTGATATGAATGAGCTTTAGCTCAAAGTAGCTTGTGCCTGTGGTTTAGTAGGTATACTAATATATAATTTTTGTAAATAAATATGTAAGTAAAATAAAATAAATAAAGTTGTAAGGGTGTGTGAATATACGTAGTAATTGTCAAATAACTATTTCGTCAATTTACAGAATATAATAATGTTTTAAATACTTAAGGCGACATCTTAAATAAAATTATTTGTTTTAGGAAAGATGGCACAAAAATCTCATTTTTTTTTAATTAACTTACATATATAAATTAAAAAAAAAAAATCGTTTCTTACTTATGACTTATATAAAATTGGAATATATTTTCATAGAGCGAAGCGGGAGTGATCAAAACCGAGCAGAATACAAAAGGTGTTTTGACATACGAAGAACGAACAAATCCCAGCTGGTAAAAAACTGAATATTACCCAATTATTCAAAATTAAATGTGAATTTGAATGGTTTTTGTTTAATTTACGCATCTCTTTCAAAATTTCATTTACCTGTATGGTTTGTATATTTATTCAATCGAATAAAAATTCTTTAGACATAAGTTTCATGCTGTATTATTAGTAAAGAGGCGATCATTGATGCAAATTGTTAAAAATACCTTCTTTAACCAATTTTTTGTTGTGATTGTTTTATATTTGAAATTCCAAACTGATCACTAAATTTCACCTTGATGTGATAATTCTTTCCACTTGGCTGTACCAAATACACCGCTATACCAATCACAATGACTTAATCAATCAACAACACATAAATTTGGAAATGTAAACAATAATAGCATTTTTGGTTAGTTTGCCTTGTGTCGATCAGAAATGTCAGATTTGAGTAAATTATACCAAAACCGATTTACGATAAAAAAAAAAATTATGATCATTTCTATTTCTAGTTTAATCATAAAAGTGAGAAAGTAAAATTATTTGTGCGCCTCGAATCTTCGATCAAATATGAAAGATTAATAAACACCTAAGTAGACGGTGGATTTGTGTAGTGTGTATAATGTTTTTAACCGTAAAATTTAAATCTTTAGACCATAACGTTCATCAAACTTTTTAATTAAGGCGTAAAACGCGCAGATTATATTTTATACCACTATATAGTCGTCTACACTTTCATTTTAATAACGAAAAGTAATTATAAAATACGAATATTTTAATTATGTATTTCTATAATAAAATACCGACTTATTATATTGTAAGTATTTACTTATTATGAAAGTAATGAAATCGAAATTATCATAAAGATAAACATGCAAAATTCAAGTGTATAGCGCCAAAATTATTCAACCATTTTAGTTGGTAATCACTTAGCCGCGAACCATTTTACTTTTTTGCTGTTGCTTTATAATTTAATTTATAATATATTCATAGACACGTTTCATAGGATTAATTAAATAATATTTTTTTATTTTATAATAGACACGCGTCAAATAGTTCCACTCCTTGCTTAGTTCACCCTAATTGTGCGCCCTATGAATGTAGACATAAATAATATCTAAAATATTAAGTAGGTACACAAGAAACGATAAATCATCGTGTACATGAGCGCATATACATAATATACATATATTGTAGGTACATACATATTCTATAAAATGAGAAAACATAATTTATAATTATGAAAAATCGCGAAATTTGAACCGCTAACATATGATTCTAACACAATATAGAATAAACAACATATAATAATAATTATAATGCAATAAGGTACTTCCGTTCACATCACATTCCTAAGATTTAGTTTTTTTTGTTTTGTAATAAATTTAATTAATTTTATGTTGATTCAGAACGTTGGTTGGTATAAAAATAAAAAAAACGTATAATAAAAACGACGATCCAGCTATCATCGGTGTCGGTGTGTGCGGTAACCCAAGAAATTGTATAGTATTTTGGTTTTATTGTAAGTTCGTTACGATTGCGCTTAAGTATATACAATTTCATTGTGTTGTTCAATTTTTGTGTCGTTTTTTGTATAGTGTGGTATGAAATATAAGATTTTGTAAAATGAAGAAATTTTTAATTTTAGTTTTTGTTTATATCCGATATTCCGATTAACCCTAGTTTTACGAGAATATACGATTTTTTACCACCGAATTCATGTGTATAATGTAATTTGAATAAATCATGATAGGGTTAAAGTTTGTGTATTTTTATGGCGTGATTGTTTGTATTCTATTTGTTGTATGTTACAAAGCAATTCATCATCTTCATAACTATAAATGTGGCTTCATATCTTATATGGAGGAGTGTGTGACTAAACGTGGTTGGAAGGTTATTATAGTATTTATATCTTTAGATATATATACTAATAAGTTTTTTTTGATAGTTAACCACGAGATTTGTTACCTGTTAAGAGTTTATAAGATGAATATATTCTGAGATAGGATAAGTTTACTTGAAGATACATTTACCCAAAGCCTTTAAGCTCATTTAAACCACCCCAAAACTGAACCAATTTACTCATTAATCGCTTAATATTCTTTATCATTTATCTGGAGGAGGGCAACTGCGATTACTTTTATAATAAAAATGTTCTTGCGGCTGACGACATCGAAGTTGTCTGAGAATAAATTTATTTGATTCTCCGAAATCTCTGGTTTTGTCTTTTATCAATAACAAAAGCCCTCTTATCCAGATTTATACACTGTGGTGCAGAACTATAGACGCATCTTCTTTTCAGCACACTCTTGGTTTCCAAGAAAGTTTGAGGTGAAGCCAATGATGCAGTATAAAAGGTCATAGAAAAACAACAAAATGTACAAAGGAAATTGGAAAATGTATTCATTAGATTCACCGTTATAATTTAATGTTTTGTTTTCTAGTGGTGCACAACTATAGACTCACTTTAATAAGTAACAAAAAATAAAGAAATTAATTCACTTTAATTAAAAATAAACGAAAATTAATAATGAGTATGACCTCCTTTGTTCTGAATAAGCTCAAATATCCTGTTCGGCATACTCTCAACTAAGGTTACTCGAACATCTTTACCAATTGACACCCAAGCTTCAATCACGGCCATTTTTAACTCCGAAACGTTTTCGTATTGCTTGTTTTCAGCAAATATTTTTCGAACCAAGATTCCCCAGATGTTTTCAGTTGGGTTTTGGTCTGGTGAGCAGGCTGGCCATTGCAATACCTCAACATTGTGCGTTTCTAGCCATAAGCGAGTCTCATTGTTCTTGTGCACGGAAGCGTTAACTTGCTGAAAAGTTAAATTTTCTGTCCTGTGCGTCTCCAAATATGGAAGGAGATTTGTGCTCAACAATGTTGTGTATTCTCCGGAGTTCCTGCGGGTGAATGGGAAAGGTAACTCTAGCATTCCATCGTGTATCGTCGTGTAAAAGCTCCTCAAACCATCAAGGAACTGCCGCCGAAATTTTTCTTATTAAAATAGCGTGGTTCTTTGTGCAGGTCCCTCCCGTAACAATTAAAACCGACCGGACCATATAAATTAAATTTTTTGTCATCTAAAAAAATTATCTAAACATTTTTTTTTAAAAAAAATTTAGAGTATGGTTTTGAGAGCTTTTTGTATCGATGGAATGCTAGAGTTAGCTTTCCCATCCACCCGCATGAACTCCGGAGAATACACAACATTGTTGAGAACAAATCTCCTTCCATATTTGGAGACGCACAGGACAGAAAATTTAACTTTTCAACAAGTTAACGCTTCCGTGCACAAGACCAATGAGACTCGCTCATGGCTAGAAACGCACAATGTTGAGGTATTGCAATGGCCAGCCTGCTCACCAGACCAAAACCCAACTGAAAACATCTGGGGAATCTTGGTTCGAAAAATATTTGCTGAAAACAAGCAATACGAAAACGTTTTGGAGTTAAAAATGGCCGTGATTGAAGCTTGGGTGTCAATTGGTAAAGATGTTCGAGTAACCTTATAGTTGAGAGTATGCCGAGCAGGATATTTGAGCTTATTCAGAACAAAGGAGGCCCTACTCATTATTAATTTTCGTTTTTTAATTAAAGTGAATTAATTTCTTTATTTTTTGTTACTTATTAAAGTGAGTCTATAGTTGTGCACCACTAGAAAACAAAACATTAAATTATAACGGTGAATTTAATGAATACATTTTCCAATTTCCTTTGTAAATTTTGTTGTTTTTCTATGCCCTTTTATACTGCACCATTGGCTCCATCTCAAACTTTCTTGGAAACCAAGAGTGTGCTGAAAAGAAGATGCGTCTATAGTTCTGCACCACAGTGTAGTCATATATGCCAAACATACCGCGGAAAACCAACAAAAAAAATTCACCTTTAACTAAAAATATCGTAGAAACGTATAGAGAATGTGACACGGTAAAAAGCAATTCGTGTTCTTAGAAAACGTTTTTTCTTAACACTATAACGAATTTGACTTTTAAAAGCTGTTGTAACTTGGTAAGTCTGATATCTTATAATTTATAAATCCCAAAATTTTGAACGCATTATAGGGGAAGCAGAGAAAAAACTTATCCAACTGTTTATTGGTTTCAAAATGTTAGGTTTTTTTTTTTTTTAATAATAATAATGCATTATTTGATGTATAAGCCGTGGCTTTTGTACATAACACATATTTACAATAGTATAGAACAACTTAAAATTAACAATAATAAAATTTCAGTTTCCAATATAACAATAATTAACTTATATGCAACAATGTACATAATCACAATATGTACAAGAACTTTGATTCTAAGTAACTAATTTTAACATAAGTGCTTTAAATTTATTAATTGAACTTTTATTTTTTAATTCTGTAGGCAAACTGTTCCAAGTGATAATCGCATTTATTAATCCGGAGTTATTGTAAACATTAGTTCTACTAACAGGCAAATTAACGTTCCTAGTTCTCAATGACATAGAAAATTGTAATTTATCATGCAAGTATAATGGTACACCCGATTTAATTATTCGGAAAATAAAAACAGCAGTTCTATAATAGTAAAATTCAAACAAGTCGCATCCAATGATTGAATTCTTAAATTCGGAAATATGATCAAACTTCCTAAGGTCATGAACATATCTCACACAATTATTAAAAGTAACCTCAAGTAAACGTTTTGAGGAACTATCACAATTAGAAAATATCACGTCATAATAGCTGAAAATAGGTATAATTAAACTTTTAACAAGATATATGCGTAAGTCAACTGGACAAAACTTTTTTATTAGTCTGAGCGAATATAAACCGTAATTAACACGCTGGCACAAAGAACTGACATGGTCATTCCAAGTAAGCTTTGAATTCAATAGTAATCCTAGGTTATTAACTGTTGGAATAAATGAGATTATATCATTGTTTAAAAAGAGCACAGGTGCAATATTATGTGAATTATTTCTAGTTAGCAATAAAGCTTTACTTTTAGTTGGATTAATGGAAAGTGAATTATTTTTGGCCCATGAAGAAATATACCTAAGATCTGAATTAAGTTGAATCACGACCTCCTCCACTTTTAACAAGTCACCACCAATATACAGTTGTAAATCATCAGCGTAAAGATGAAACCGACAATTTAAAATATGCCAAGGTAGATCATTTATGTAAATGGAAAAAAGTAAAGGGCCCAAAATTGAACCCTTGAGGTACTCCAGCAACTACATCATTTATGCCAGAAAGATCCTCACCAAGCTTTACAAATTGTTTTCGATTACTCAAATTACTACTCAAATTACTAATAGTATTATGCTTTCTTGAAAAGACACCCGGAAGTGGTGCGCCGAAAATGCCAAAAGTGATTGGCAGGGAGAAGTGGCTTCTTTCCTATCAGCAAATGGTTATGAGGGTATGTCCGTGATCCCTCTAGAATATTCAACATGGATGAAACCACTTTCTATATGTCTCCAAAATCTGAGGGCATCATTGTTCGAAAGGCTGTCAAGGTAACGCATTCTGTGGCGGGCAATGACGAAAAAGAGTGCATAACAACGCTTGTGGTTGGCAACGCTGCAGGAATGGTACCATATCCAATGATAATGTATACAGAGAGTCATTTTTTGAGTATATTGCGAATGTGTTTAATAAGTGGCTCGATAAAAATCAAATCGAACGGCCAGTGATACTCTTTGTAGACGGACATTCGTCACACTTGACTAGAGTATCCAATGCCGAATATCGAGTACCCGGGTACTCGGATATCTTTTTTCTCGGATGTCTTTTTTCGAGTACTCGATTACCCGGGTAATTTGAGCGACTACCCGGGTAACTTATGATTCAAAGAAAATTTTGGAAGGGTGAATTTTATTTTGTTCGATTGAAGAAAAACGTTGTTCTGAGAGCAAAATATTTTAGCTCAAGGGCACTTTTTCGATTTAGATTTTCCGTAGATATATCCCCCTTTTACATAAGTATGTTTAAAGGTTTATTGGCAGTTTGGCTAATTGGCTGACGTTTTCAGTTTGACAACTTTACTGTGGTCATTGTGTTTGTTAGAAATGCCATTAAGTTAATCTCAATTAACTTAATGGCATTTCTAGCAAACACAATAATTTGCAAGGTTCTTATATTTTGACGGATAATGCACAAACATGAAAACTTAATGAGATTTTCTTGTTCGATTGACGCCGAAATTGCGATTGCTTTTTGAATTTGATGCGTTCTATCAATTTTCCAGATTAATTAAAATTTCGATAACTTTTATTATCGGCTTTTGGTTATCTTTCAGATTTTTAGTTTGTTTTATTATTTAATTTAGAATATCATGGGTAGATGGTGACAAATATTTTAAATATACAAGAACATAAATTCTTCACGTATCCATGAAGGATTTTAAAATCATTTTTTAATAATACATGGTAAAATAAAAATTAGTTGGATTCAACTAAATTTAATCATGTACAATGATTCGATTTGATTGGCTTGTAGCTTGTAGTCATGAGTACAACAGAAAATAATTACAAATTTTACTTATTTATTTAATTATGTCTTACAATGCATTTCCGAAAATTTTAAGTTACGACAAAAATGTAACAAATGTATGACCTAATTTGATTTTAAAAAAATTGATCTAATTTATATATTCTAACGCATGACATTAACAAATAATTCATATGAGTCCGTTTTAAGACGGAAGAGAAATAGGACTCAGAATGTAGTATGTGCCACTTATTAATCCAAAGAAAGGGTGACAATAGCATGATCTATGATATTTTTTTAGAGATTTTATGTATATTTATGTTTTTTGTTTATTACCCGGGTACCCGGGTAACCCGGGTATTGAAAAAACTAGTACTCGACTACCCGGGTACTTTGAAACTCGAGTAATTTGGATTCCCTACACTTGACGATGAACGTCAGTGAATTTTGCAGATAGCACCAGATCATCTTAGTATCACTTTATCCAAACGCAACTCACCTGTTACAGCCAATGGATGTAGCCGTTTTTCGTCCCTTGAAAGCCGTTTGGATAGCACAGGCAGGGCCGTCTTAACAAGTTTGGGCGCCCCGGGCTCAAAATAATTTGCGCCCTAAAATACAAAGTTAATCAATTATTTTTTATCGTAGCTAAATTCGTTTCTCACTGACTAAACGTATTATAAATTTCATCTGTGACATTCCGAACTCTAAGCCTCTAAGCGACTATTTACACCAAGCGCGAATTGCGAATGCAAGTAAACAATTTTTATAAATGTATGATAAAAAAAACACTTATATCCCAAATGTTTGTCTATTTATAGGAATAAGTACGATGTCTCCAATCAAATTAAATTTAATTAGGCTCGAATTTCATTTTTCTCTAATTTTGAAATAATTTTCGGGGTTAATTAAATTTAATTTGATTGAGTTTTATAAGAAGACAAACATTTTGGGTTGATCTGTTATTTATATTGTATCATAATTTTGTAAAAATTGGTTACTCGCATTCGCAATTCGCGATTGGTGTGAATAGTCCCTAAGACATTTGCTTTTTTTATATAAAACATTTGCTTTTTCTCTAATGCTTATCGAGATTTTTTAAATTCATTAAAAATTCAAATTACGATGCTATATGATCATATACAGAATGTTTTACACGTCTTAGGTAAGTTATCAACATCTAAGTTTTTGCGCCCCCAAATCGTTGGCGCCCCAGGACTTAGCCCTTATAGCCCAATGGATAATAGGGCCCTGAGCACAGGTATATTTTATTGTATATCAACTTTATGAATAATATACGTATACCTAATTACTTAGTTGTCTTATTTACAGGTGCAGGAATGAAGAGACATCACAAGAAACATCAAAGTTAAGAAATCGGATTTCGCACCGATATTGGAAAAAGTAATTGGGATGAGTAACATAGCGGATAACTTGAAAAGTGGATTTAAAGTTTGTGGGCTATATCCGTTTGATGCAGACAATATACCATATCACAAACTATTAGTCCCAACGCAAACGCAACCAACTGTTGATGTAGTAGGAGTACCCGATTATGTTCCGCGGCCCGCAACTTCTACCACACTCAATAATATTTCCGGCATCAATTGCTTGCAAGTAAACGAATATTTAATGTTGCAAAATTTTGAAAAGCAGATTGATTCAAATATAATGGCGCAATTCCTAATATCAGGTGAAACATGGTATGGATCCATTGAAAATAAGGGTTTATTTGATAGTTGGAAAAAAAAATGTCCAATTTATACAATAAAAATGAATTATTATTAACTGACGTCAATGTGGAACTGCAAACCATTGGTTTAAACGAAATCGATGATGTTGATGATTACCGAATCTTTAACTTGGTTGATGGCTCTATAATAATTGAGGCTCATATGAACGACTTGTTTCAAAACGGGTCACCACCCGTTCTGGAAGACAACGAAAACATTTCCATGCACACTTCTGAAAGTGATATTCCTAATATTGAGAATGCTCCCAGATCGCTCAATTTGGATGTAGACCCTCTTTTATCCGAATCATCGAGCGCATTTTTATCAAATAATTAAGATCATTCCGGCATCCGAGGAGAAGTTTCCCCTCAAAAGGTAATAGTGACCGTCATGTATGATGCGCCAACACCGTTCAAATCATCTTTTTTTGGCTCAATGAAGATAAAGGCAAGTTGCCTATCAAACGTCCACGAATTAAAGTTCCAAGCGTGGCGACTTCAGATGAATGGTTGGCATACTACAAAAAGAAACAGCTCATCAAAGAAAATGAGGAAAAAGCAAAAGCGGATAGAAAGGAGAGAAATCTGTTAAAGAAGCAAACATCAGTAAACAAAAAAGGCCAACTTAAACAAATTAAAAATAAAATTGTGAAAAAAAGTTTGGAGAAACCTAACTTGAAAACAAAAACGATAGGCATTGCAGAAATTAAAACTGGTAGCTATGTCATATTTATGTATGAGCAGAAATATTTCACTGGCATTGTTATTGCGGTAGCGGAAGATAAAGCGTTGATAAGCTCTATGACCTTTAGTAGTCCGTTTCGATTCAAATGGCCAGAAAAAGAGGATCGTCTGTGGTACAAAACCGAGGACATAGTGGAAATAATCCCGGAACCAATTCAGGAGAACAATAGGGGAATGTTCAAAGTTCCAGAAATGGGAAAATTTAATAAAATTATGCAATAAAGGAATTTATAAAGGCTCGTTAAAATCGAACATACATACGATACATAGTACAAATGTTAATACATATAATATGTACTCAATTAATTTTTAGTTTTGTATTTATACTGAACTGAAGTGATACTTGATATTAAATACTTATAAATATTTTATTTTTTTAAGCGGAAATGTACTAAATTAAATTTTGCTTAATTAAAAATAATTAAATTTGTTTAACTAAAATAATGTGTTTAAAGTACTTCCTACTGAAATGTAGGTGTCACAAATTGGTGACGAGGTGTTACGCAATAGGACCCTATGGATTTTGGTATGTCAGAAATGGGTGAAAACTAGAACCCTATATTTATATTTATTGCAAATATTTACATTTCTTCACTAATTTTTTCAAATTTCTCATTTTTAGATGCGATATTTACTAATAATAAATATAAAATCGCGTAGGAATTGAAAATTTAACTTAAAAGCTATTTTTGCCAGGTTTTAAAAATTGATTCTTTTTCAAATATCTATTAAGGTGTCAGAAATGGGTGCCGTTTATTTGATGTAGATATATTTAACTTGGGTTGCGCTGTATGTGGCTGTTTTAATTTCTTGCTCAAACTTCAATTTCTGTTTATGGATGATGTTCCCTGTGGTAACCGTTGCCGTAGTGCCTAGGATTTTTAAATTTAAGAATGTTAAATTAATAATATTTTTACACAAATTCATTACTTACGATTACTTTCTTTGAGCTGTGATTTTAGCGTGGAGTTGGCTAGTACAGACAATCTCATTCCATCGATTTTTCTTTTTTTCCTAACGTCAAAATGAGTCTCTTCTTCTGTTTCGGATATTTTCTTGGATTTTGTTGGCATCATCCCATTCTAAATTCCGACGCTTAATTTTACATTTCATTATCTGAAACATTTAAAATGCTTGGGTTGAACTTGAAATACAACTTTTAAAAATTAAAATTAAGAATAAATAAAATTACCCTCCAACTTGGTTGGGGCACACTGTCAGGTTGCCTGATTAAATCCTGCACCTTTTCTGGTGGCCAATACCATGCGTCAACGCCATCGGCTTTAGCAGCCATACCATCGGCACAATCATCAATAAATGGGGCCCAACCGATTTCCATTACCCATTTGTTA